>RCHF01000443.1:0-28414 GCA_003987895.1 Neonothopanus nambi | reverse complement strand
GTTGCATTTAATAAATAGATTCTATGTATATTTCATAATTGCTTAAGGTTAAGTAGTGGTTCAATATAGAGATTATGATTGCATAAGATAACTAAATTCCCATGTCTGCTAGGTTGGAGGCACTTGAGAAGTGAGGATGTAATAATATTGTTTTTCTTATTGTGTAGTCTGGACAAACCTGAGGTGACCTGGGATAACCTGGAGTGACCTGGGATGACCTGGAGTGACCTGGATGACCTGGAGTGACCTGGAGTGACCTCAGGTGGCCATGGTGACCATATTTTGACTATAAAACACAGAAGTTCTTGCGGTGACCTGGGTGACCTGGGAAACCTGGAGAGCCATAGATACTATGGTTGCTCTTTTTAACCTGAAGCAGCCTCTGGTCCAGAGGCCCTTTTCCTGATGTTGGAGTCAAGGACTTGACACATACAATGCCCTGTTATCATCATCAGTATTGATGCAAACCCAAAGGCCCGCTACTGCTGGTGATCCCCAATTAATAGCTCCTAGTGGATCTACAATCACAGTGATCCCATCAGCTCGGCCTGGATACCAATTTGTATTAATCAATCTGACCAATTACAATGATGTACCTTGATATCTATGTGAAAATCTTGGGATCAGTAATCCCTCACAAATTCGAACCTCTACTAAGCAGGCCCAAGAGCTACGATCATCATTCTTAGTCCAGATCCCAATAACACAGCATGAGGATACTAGAGCAGGAACTAGTCCCAGATCTGGAAGTTTCCAACCACCCTTCGAGTCGACCCCATTAGAGGAGCAAATGGGACCTAAACCAGAACATAACACTACAGTTCTACCTGGTGCACCGTTCATTCAGTCTCCTCATAACCAAATGCTGTCGTCTCAGCAAGAGCAGGGCACCAACCTGCATAGTCCTTCTCAATTGTATTACTTTTCGGCACCTCCTCAACAGTCACAACAGCTGTCGCACCCATTGAATGGGGGGTACATTCCTCATGATTATTGTCAACTGTATCACTATTTGATGCCTGTACAAATGGGTCCAAATCTTATGGATCCATCCAATAGATCCCAATTTGCACAAGAAGCTGATCCTGCCCAAACCTTTAACACTAATCAATCAGATATTGGTGATAATGCCTATGTTGACTATGGACAAGCAGCATTGAATGCATCTTACCATTTTCCGATCCCTCTTACATGTGATCGATCATATGGCCACGAAACCCCTCCGCACTTCTATCCTTCACAAAACAATGAAGGTCAGTACTCGAGGATCCCATCTCAATCCCAAACACACCCTTATTGGGAGAGAAATTGGGATCGTATGCAATATTCATCTGCTGCCGAGGCTCCTCAGACCCAATACTACATTCCTAAGGAGTCTACGGCAGGATTTGGACCATCAGCATCAGTGGGCCCTCCACCTTCATTCTGAACCATGAATCCAGGACTGTCAACATGGACAGCTGCAGGAGGTGCACCACCTGCAACTAGCAGAGTTAGATTCGCTGAACCTGATACTTCTGGAACTACTGAAGGAATGAGTGCAAATGAGTTGAGTGGATTTGGATTAGGTTTTGGAGCCACAACTTCAGGATTGAATACAACCCCAAGTGCTCCTATGGGATCTACAGCTGGTCAGGATAGTTCTTTCAGTATGGGCTTTGGTTTGGGACCTTCAGTAAGTACGTCGATCCCACAGTCAGGCAATCATCATCTCATGAGATCAAGCAGTGGAGGTATTGGAGTAGGATTTGGTATGGGAGCGAATACAGGAGCTCAAATGCCATCTATGGCTGCTGGACCACCTGGAGGAGGAAATAACAATGGAGGATTTGGGATCAGAATGCCTGGAGGGACAGGAGGACAGCCACCTATGGGATCATTTGGTGAACTGCCACCCATGGGACCTCCTGGGCAACCACCAATGGGACCACCAGTTGGAGGAGGATTACCACTGATGGGACCACCAGGGGGACAACTGCCAGCAGGGCCACCAGGGGGACAGCCTCCGTATCTGCCACCACCTGGTCCACCTCCCAGTTTCCCACCTGCAGGACCTCCTCAAGGACCTTCTCTGTGTCCTCCCCCACCACCAGGTCCACCACCACCTCCTGTTCCACCACCACAAGGACCTCCACCACCACCGGGCCCACCACAGCTGCCACAAGGACCACCTCCACCACCACTGATCCCACCAAACATGGTGTTCCCTGGAGGAGCTGGTCAAGGACCACCAGGACCACCTGGACCACCAGGCCCTCCAGGACTGCAGGGACCACTGGGTAATGGTAATGGGAATGGTGGAAGGGATCCTGCTCAGGAACAGATCAATCGTGACATCACTCATGAATCAAAGCTCGAACTATGCAAACCGATGCCATTTTCTGGGATTGATAGGACGAAATGGAGACCATTCGTTACCCAGGTTAACACAATCCTACAAGCGAAGCCAAATCTCTACACTTCTGATGAATCGAAAATTGCTTTCACACTCTCATATCTGATGGATAGTGTGCTTCAGTATCATCAGAATCTCGAGGACAAAGAGGAGCGTGGAGAATACATAGCAGCACTACATGACTGGAGAGCGTTCCTGAATACTTTCGGGACAATGTTTGGTATGCAAAATGAGTGATTGCAGGCACAGGCACAACTGGAGAGTCTATTCCAAGCTACTGCCAAATCCTTTGCATCGTTCATTATACGCTATGAACAGTTCAGCTTACTCACTGGTTACAATGATGCTGCGCTACACTATCACTTGCTTTGTAAGACTCGTTGGGATCTACATGATGCTTTGATTAATCAGGGAATGGTACCACACACATACATGGAACTACAGCAAAGACTACTTGAGATCAATACTACTTGCCAAGCTTTCAATGACACTGGTCTTGCTAATACCTGGTGTACTTACAGTAACAGATCGAATAATCCGATCAGTAATCGAGGTCGTGCAGGTCAGCAAGGGAAGATGGCTCAGGCTGAGGACATGGAGATCGGACGAGCAGGTCAAACGAACGACAATCCAGCTCCTGTCTCTCAAACTGACATGCGCGGACCTCCTTGGGCACATAATAAGATCCCAGCTGGATCTAATATCCCCAAGCAAGCGAATGCTAATAGGCAGATGGGATTGTTGACCACCCAACAGCAGAATCGACCCTACCAGACGCCTGAAATACTGGCAAAGTGGCGAGAGGAACAGCGTCGACGTCGTAAAGAAGGGTTATGCTTGCGTTGTGGTTCTGATAAACATTTTGTTGCTGATTGTCCGGATGACGAAGTACAAATGGGTAGGATGATTATGCCAGTGCTTGAAGAAGATGAATGGGATGAATGGTTTGGAGTCGAAGACCATCCGACAGTAGAATTCTCGATCAGAGGACCCGAAGACCACCCTTTGCCGGATTTCAATCCCAATGAAGACGACCAGTCGGGAAACTCCTCGGGAACTCAGGTGGGTATGTAACTCTTCATAGGAGCCTTGTCAGCTTGGTATAATACTATGGTACAACATGGGGTGAGGAAGCAGTGTCCAAGTGGTCCACACACTCCTGAATAATAGCAAACCCTGTACGCACTTTGTCAGAATACTCACGAGCCAAAGGCATAATTGAGCTAGGGGCATTAGCAGCCAGAGCTGAAGAAGACACCACTACATCACCCACAATATTGACCAGATGGTGTTGAACAATGTTGAAACACTTGAGGGGGTTGCTATTATACAAATGATTAACAGCCCATGAGAGTCTGCGAATTGAGTTGTTCTTGATCTCAAGAAGCTTGCCAATTTGGGTTCAACTGGCCACTAGTGCAGCAAGTTCAGTTCTAAGGGCGTCGTGTTCAGCCCTGATGGAAGCAGTATGAGAAGCTTGTTGATGGTGGTTGTCGTAAGCAGTGGCAAGCGACTGTTCCAAATTTCCAAGCTTCTGCAAGTTGTCGTGATGCATAGACTTGAGACTAGCGAGCTTATGGTCACAACAGGAAATCTCCTCTTGAAGACCTTGAATGCTGTCCTGGAGATGAATCACTTCATCACAAGAACAGGTTAAGGCGGTATGGAGGGAAGAATTGGGATCTTCGACGCCAGGGTATTGAAGAGCTCCCTCAGAAGGAGGTGAATGCAGTACCAGCTTGCCAATGGGAAGCTTGTGGGAGCAAATTGCTTCAAAAACACTGGATTGGCACTCGGAAAGCCCCAATTCCTCCTTAAGACGAGCATTTTTGATCTCAAGTTTGGCAGCACGATCACATTCCTGACGTAGCACAAGTTCTAAAGCCTGAATCCTACATTCATCAGGAAGGTCACTCCAGGTGGAAGGGTTGACAAGATGAGGAGCAAGGTTAGACATAGCAGGAGACTGTGGTGAAGCACGATGTTGGATTCGTTGTAAAATGATGGATACAGACTCAGATACCTCAAGACTGTTTATAAACCTTGCCATCTGGTTCAAGTCAATAAAGTGGGCCACAAATATGAACCAGTTCATAGGACTCACCATGTCTGAATTTGGGGTTGAACCCATGTTCAGCCGATCCCATCCACTAGCGGATGCAATCCTCTCTTGGGCTAACAAACTGGAGTTGGAAGCAATCCCTGTTTGCGCATCTGAAAGCATGCTATTTAGTTCCTCGAATTTGTCTAAGCTCTGTTGGATCCCATCATCCACTTCTGATTGATGGAGGAACAAGTGAGTGTTGGAAAAAGCGACAGTGTTGGGATCTTTTTCCTCCTCCATTGGAGTGTCACCATCAACAACTGCAGGTATGGAGCTGGGTAGAGACTCGTGCATGCCAACAGAGGCATCAAGTCGGACAGATGACTCAGTGGGATCCACTATGGCATCTTTGTCCTGAGGCATGGCAATATTGGCCCAGTCTTCCATGTCTACATCTTCATGAACTCTGGTTCCAACATCTGGTTCAGTAAGCATGGGAGCAGTGGGGTTGTCAATGAAAGAATCAGGAACATTGGCTTCAGATTCACTACCCCCCACAGTTTTTGGAGAACCAATCGAACGAGGATAATCATTGTCAAGATCTGTCTGAATTGTAGCAATAGTGGGAACCAGGGAGCTCCAAAGACCAGCTCCACTTTGATCCTTTGCTTTCTGTCTCAGCCTCGGAGGACTGGAAGTGGTAGTCACAGTCAGGACAGTTGGAGTCGACCGTGCAGAGATTGTTTATGAAGCTCCGCCCGTTCCAGCTGAGCGAAGCAAGAGTTGGTGAGTCTGAGTTCCCACGCTTTCCAGCCTTTCGTTGTTCTCAACACCGCGTCAGCACTGGCCTCAGCAGCTTTCTTCGCAGCAATCTAGCACATCACGCTCATTTTCTTTCATTAGTCACTCTTTCCTTCGTTCCTATCTTTGGAGTACGAATAGCCGCAACCATAATGACATTCGGCCTCCACGGACTCAACTTGCCACAAGGAGCTCCTGGGAGCTCAGAACAGCGTGCACCACCCTTCATCGACTCATCGGATTCGGCAAATCAAGGTCAACCACAAGGTGGACCAGCACAACCCCCTAGTATTAATAGAGACTCTCAGCCTCAGGCAACAGCATCAAGCAGAGGACCTAGCACCTCACACCAAACCACTCCACTACCTCAAGCAGGCCAACGTCTGTATAGCAATGACATGGGAATACTAGCCTCAGTATTGGAGCAGCTGAAGCAATCCGAGGAGAAGAAACCAACGCTACCAGATGCAATTCCAGGTCGAACAGCAAGCATATTCAAGTGCAGTGAGTACCACACTTGATCCAAATCATCCGTTCTTCCTTTCCAGACCACAGGCCATCGCTTGCTGTAGCCGCTCATTCAAGCCATTTTCATTGACCATGCTGTCCCTTTTTCCTGTCGCTGTTCACCATTCTGCTGTTTCATCTTTCCGCTGTTCTTCCTTCTGCCACTGTCTGTCTTCCACTGCCACTGGCTGCTGGTGCTGTTCATTCTTCCACTGCAGTTATTGGCTGCTACCGTTATTCTGCCCATCACTGTTTCACCTGCTGCTGCTGTTCATAATTCTGCTGCCGTTCCTTTTATCACTGCTTTATTCCGTTGCATGCCGCTGCTGTCCATCCTTCCTCTGCCATTTATAAGGGGTCGCTGTTGGCTTCCCGCCACCTACACGTAGTCAATGCTGCAATGATAGTCACAGCATCATTTCCTCTGTTGCCGTTTTATTGCCTTGTTGACCATCATGTCACTCAGCTGTCATTATTAATCTAATCACCCTGTTCAGATGTACCTCTAAGGGTGGATGTTGCTTTCAAGAAGTTCCAATATGTACCATACTCGACAATTGCACGCCACTCTTGTGAATTGAACTCCTCTGTCGAAGAGGAGTTGGCGATGAATGAGAATGGGAAGTTGGTCCGTAAAGGTCTTAGCAGTGCTGGGGA
Source organism: Neonothopanus nambi (assembly GCA_003987895.1). Taxonomy (NCBI): domain Eukaryota; kingdom Fungi; phylum Basidiomycota; class Agaricomycetes; order Agaricales; family Omphalotaceae; genus Neonothopanus; species Neonothopanus nambi. The sequence continues at coordinate 22,010 of RCHF01000443.1, read as the reverse complement.
ATTGAGCCTCAAACCTGAGGAATGGCTCTCTGCAGCCATCACGGCAGAAGAGCGGACGTCAGTTCATCACGGCCCAGTTCGCAAACAAGCTCTAGCAGATCATCACCGCATCGTCCAGGGTATTGCGGCCAGGACAAGCAGCTGGTACATCACATATGTATATGACAAAGAGCAGCGTTCAGCTCTTGCAGCAGACCCATCAATCGACATCTCAATACTGGACTCAGCTCGGCTCTCCCTAATCCAGGGCAAGTACCTCCAACCATCAGCATTGAAGCGACAGGCATCACCGGATTGGGAGTCTTCACCCACCAAGTGATCCTTTCGAGACAAGAGCAAATCCTTTTGGTCCAAGAACCAATCACCCCAAAACTCCTCGCAACTCTGCTTTCGGTGTGGCTATGCAGGCCATTTTCCCTCAAAATGCACCCACTCGAAGACTTGAGCCAGAAAACCCACCCCGATCCTTGCCAAAGGTCCCCGCAGTAACATACTGCAAACGTCCAATGGAACCCCATACTGTTTCATCTGGCTCAGCACATCAGAGTGCAAGTTCGGTTCTAGCTGCTCATTCAAGCACTCCTGCTCTGTCTGTCAGTCACAAGAACATGGCATCACCCGCTGCCCTTCCTGTAGCCAGTGAGGACCCCAGACAGGTGGTTTCTCCCCTCATTCCAGACAAAATCGAAGCACTACTACAGAAATTGGACATTTTAAAAGACTGGCAGCACATACTAGACGGCATACGCAACGGTTTCGAAACAGGAGCAGCACTGGTGACAGAGACAATCCTATTTCGAAAACCACAAATCATCCACAATAGACCCACTGTTTATAGATACGTACATTGCAGAGGAAGAAGCAGCTGGCTGATACTCCCGTCCATACAATCCAGCAGCATTAGAAACATTAATAGGCCCATTCCGTACAGCCCTGCTAGGCCTAGTACCCAAACCACATTCAGACAAATTGCGGCTGGTGCAAGACCTATCATACCCACGCAACCACCCATCCATTCACTCTGTAAATTCTTCAATCAATTCAGACAACTTTCCCACAGCTTGGGGAACCTTCGCCGACACCTGCACCTTAATTTTATCCTTACCCCCTGGAGCTCAGGCAGCGACGTTCGACGTTTCAGCAGCATACCACATAACACCAACACGCCCTCACCAGCAGAATGCCTTGTGTGTTCATTGGTGAGGCAGGGTCTGGGTAGACCGTGCTTTGTGCTTTGGGATGTCATCAAGTGCAGGTATATTTGGGTTGATAGCCGACATGCTAGTTGCAATATACTTCGCAGTAGGCATTACCCTTCTACTCAAGTGGGTAGACGACTTCTTCGTAGTATGGCTCCAAGGGGAGAAGTGGACCGAAGAAGATTTCATGGCAATTACTGGCGATCTTGGAGTGCCCTGGAGTCTATCAAAGCTGTGGCGCTTTGCATTCATTCAGCATTACATCGGTTTCAACTGGGACCTCGAGCGCAAACTAGTTTCCATGCCTATCAAGAAGCTGGAGAGAATTATTCATTTACTAGAAGACTGGTTAGAAATCTCAAATACTTTTTCTTTATCCGAAGCAGAATCCCTTCATGGAAAACTTATTCACATATCATGCATCTTTTTGCTAATTTGACCTTTCACGCGCTCCATCAATCGCTTCATCTCATCATATACCTCACCTTGTGCCCATCTTCACACAGCAGACTACCTCCGAAACGACCTCAAACAGATCGTCGAACTACTCAACTTGCTACCCAACAGCATGCCGATATGCCCCCCAGCAGCAGCCGACCTGGGCTGGTGGGGAGACACCAGCACTTCATTCGGAATTGGAATTGTAATAGGTCAATACTGGGCAGTCTGGCAATGGGCACCAGGCTTTCGAGTTGGACCCCAGCTTCAGTTCGACATTGGCTGGGCAGAGGCAGTAGCTGTAGATCTGGGCCTTCACCTGGCCTTACACCTAGACCTACTAAACTTCAAAGACAACATGACCAATTGCTTCCTGGTCCAGTCAGACAACAGCGGGGTAGTTTACACTTTGAACGCAGGGCGGTCACACAGCCACACGACGAACCAGGTACTGAAGGAGATATATCACTCTCTAGCCAGGAACACAGTCACGCTGTCAGCAACGTATGTCAGCAGTCACGAAAACGTCGTCAATGCATTATCCTGTGGCGATATTCCTGGCTTCCTTCATGGATTTCCAACAGCCACCCAGAAAGTCTCTCTTACCCTGCCTTCGTACCTGGAAGGGAAGCTACTTCCATTCTAGCCTTTCTGATGTTCGCCAGTCAAGTAGTACCCATCACATCAGAGCCGAACTGTTATTCAGTAGAGCCAATCATCAATCTTCAATTAAAACCTTCAATCTTACGCCCACCATGCGCTGCAGCCGAACGCATTTTTCTATGGAAAGGGGTCAATAGATCAGCAGACCTCGTGATCGACTCAAGCTTCTTCACTAACCTCTACAATCTCGCATTGCATGCGTCTCTAAAGGACAATGAAGGATATGGTTCAGCACTATGCAAATTTCACCTTCTTTGCGATATATTCACCATTCCAGAAGAGCAGCGCCTACCAGCGTCCTTCTCACTCCTTCACTCTTTTGCTCTATGGGTAGTCACTGATCCAGACCCCAACAATCCAATATTCTTTTCATGTCCATTCACACCGTTCGAACCAGTATCAGTGAGCACAGCTCGCAAGTACTTAGCTGGAGTCAGGGCCTGGCATCTCGCACAAGGCTTCCCACCCCCATTATCAAAGGAAGACCATGAGAGGATCAATTGGTCACTGTGAGGCCTGAATCGCATACAAGCCGGGAAGCGCTCTTGTCCACCTCGTCCACCCATAACTCTGGCAATGCTGCGCACACTACGTTTATCCCTAGATCTTACATCATCCTTTGATGCTTGTGTGTGGGCCATGTGCTCATGTGCCTTCTTCGGTCTCATGCATTTCGGTGAAGTATCAGTACGAGCAGCCAAGGAATTCAAACCAACCCTTCACTCAACCAGAGAAGATGCCTCATTCGGCTCTGATCTAGATGGGCGTACATATGCGAAAATTAGATTGCCGTCAGCCAAAACAGCTAAACCAGAAGAAAGCCAAGAAGTTTTTCTGGTACAAGAAGATGAGCTTCTCTGTCCCCTGAGGGCACTAGCTAACATGGCAGAAGTCACCCCCGCAGCGGCAGCAGACCCTCTATTCTCATGGCGTGACTCCAAAGGTTGCATACGCCCTGCAACCAAGACTGCAGCTATGGCACACATCAATGATATATTAGGCAGCAACGGATGGGGTACCTCGTTCGGTCATTCATTCAGAATTGGCGGTGCATTGTTTTACCTCACTAAAGGGGTTAGCGCTGAGATTGTACAGATTGCTGGTCGTTGGAAATCATTAGCATTCGAACTGTACATCTGAGCATTTGAACAAGTGGCCTCAAGACATCTGGCAAACCTTACACAGGCCTAGCAAGGCGGGTTGGGCTGGCGGTCATAGTTTGCCTGCAGTCTCATTGGTGGTAGGGAGAGCGGGCGACCCCTTGTGTCCCGCATGCCCAGCCCAACCTTTTTCCTTTGCTTTCCCTCATGCTACGGCTTGCAAGACGAAGCTGGAGTCGACCGTGCAGAGATCGTTTACGAAGCTCCGCCCATTCCAGCTGAGCGAAGCAAGAGTCGGTGAGTCTGAGTTCCCACGCTTTCCAGCCTTTCGTTGTTCTCAACACTGCGTCAGTGCCGGCCTCAGCAGCTTTCTTCACAGCAATCTAGCACATCACGCTCATTTTCTTTCACCCACCCAGCCCTCCCTTAGCACACTTATTAGTCTATCATGTTCCCGTTTTGCAGAATCTTTTCCAGTATTAACATAGCCTTCAATGATAATTAGTTGCAGCTCATCAACCAATTCTTATACCCAGCTTTGAATAAGCATGCAGTTCTTTATATCTCAAGTGGCCTATCACATTACTACCAGAAGACTATAGATGTAAACCTTCGGTTCACGCTGTCAACACGTGACCGCTGGCGCTACTATATATAGTGCATCGCCACGCTCCTCGGGGGGCATCTTTTCTTTCCTGACTTCTACTTTCATCTTATCTCGCACTTCACATATTCTCGATTCGACTAGTCGTCATCTACATTCGCGAATACACGATCTGTGCCCGTTTACCTTCGGTCTGATTTAGTGTGGACCCACGGTCCGCTTACACTTTTTTTTAAACGCGTGTTTTTCATGTTCTCAGAAGAATTGTGAGTCTTCGTTGCTTAAAACCATCGTAGGATTACCTTTCCGTCTTCCACGGAGTATATCGCTCAAGGCGATATCGCATAAAGCGTTATTAACGCGCATATATCCATCGTCTCTCCCCGCCAAGACTATTGCATCCCTGTTCCGAGTCCCCGCATCGCTTAAAATAGTTGAATTTCCCCGCATTATTTGATTCCGTCCGTGCCTCGTCCTCGTCCGCGTGTTATTGTTGATTGTCCCTGTCGTGATCCGGAATCCTTTGAATCATGCTAAACGAAATTGTTTTAGAACAGTTGCCCAACCTGCCGATTACCAAGAGCTCCACGCGTGGCCGCGCAGGCAGTACAAGGAGGACGGGTCCATCAGCTACTTCAGAGAACCCATCTTCTCAAACTTCCGGTACCCAGACCTCCACAGTTGCGGACTCGCCCGCACCTCGATTATCGCAGCAATTGTCCCCTGGCGAGGACGGTGAAACTCCCGTCGTAGCGTCGGTTCAAATATCACCTACTCGTTCCCCTTCCCTGTCTCTTGCACCTGCTCCTGTAACTCCTGCTCCGGAAAACTTGTCTCAACCTAGTTCCCCTAATTCGCTTCCTGGTCTCGTACCCGCTTCCGACTCGTCAGACTCTTACTCAGATTCTTCGTCTATTGCTGATATGTCACACGACAACAATAATGATGCGTCCGTTATCGACAACGGACTGAACAAGCTGCCTTCTGTTCCCTATAAAGTGTCGCGTCTCTCCCTCGAAGATTTTAATTATGCCGCTAGCTTGACGTTAGACTATTGTGCGCACAAGAACCTCACCAGCGAATCGGATAAGAAGCGAGCCTTCAGTCGCATCTTCGCGAATACGGGTCTTCGCAAGTACTTCGAGAGTTCTAAGGAAGCTTTAGCGCTACTCGCGTGGACTTCCTCGGATGAAGCATTCTTGAACGAGGTCCGCAAGGAGATTGTGGGTGTGGAGTGGGCACACGATCAGTCCCAGTCCATGACTCGCTTGACCCAGGCGCACGCCAGGGATGGGCTTTTCCGCAACTATTGGAACTCGCTTTCTTCCATGAACGCTTCGCTGAAGAACACACAGTACCACCGTGAGGACGAGCAGCTCAAGATTATAGCTCAGGCGGGCATTACGGACATGTTCTCGGATTATTTACGAGAAAAGAATGTCACACCAGATATGGCCGCGAAGGTTTGGGTGGAGCGTGCCCTTTACTTCGATGAAGGTTTCAAACGATTCAACGCGTTATTGGGCCGCGCTCACAAGAACCCCTTGGGTCCGTCTTCTAAGAATAATGTTCCTGTTCAGCAAACTTCTACGTCTTCCATTTCTGTTTCTTCTTCTTCTGCTCCTGTTCCTCGCAATTCCAATCGCTCTTCGTCTTCGGTTGCCGCTAGCGTTCACTCTGTTCCCTTCATGACTGCCTCGGAACGCGAGGCCTACCGCCTTGCAGATGCCTGTTTTAAATGCCGTTTGTTGCTTTGTGATCGCAGCCACTGGGAGGGTCAAGGACGACCTAACTGCCCTGGTGCTCCAGTTCTCACAGTTCCGTACCGCCCTTTCACAAAGGAGGATGTGGATTTAGCTAGGTCTATCAGTGCGAAGTCACAGGGCCTGAGTGCATGGACGGGTAAGCGTCCTTACCCTCCCGTTACTCTGGATGCCTTGCTGCGTCACTGGTACAAGCTGAATGGAAATCCGGCTGTCGCTGCCGTGTCAACACCTCTTGTTCAGGTCTTAGCGCCGGTGACGGATGTGGAGGCTCTCTATGCTGACGAGGATGATAGAAGCCCTTCACCGCCCGCTCCTGTTCGTTCAAAGGCAGTCGCTGCAATTTTTGGACGATCTGTGAAACAAGTAAACTCTGGGGTGGAGATATATGCTCAGCGAGCTCCTTCCCGCTCTGGAGCTCCGTCTTCGCGTCCGGTATCGTCTATGTCCGGCTCTTATAAGGGTCAGGAGGCCAAGTCGGCTGTTGCAGCAGTCTTTGATGACGACGGTGAAGGAGGTGGCCGTGAGGCTGATGACTCGTATGAGAGCTGGTCATCTGACGTCGAGCAAGGTCCGCCGGATAGCCCGTCTCCTGCTGCGTCTAAGCATGCTCGGGCGGAGACGTCATCGCCGAGAGTTAATAAGAAGACTAAGGTCGCCCAGGTTCCTGATTCGGTGAGTGATCCTCCGTTGCGTGTAGATCATCTCTGGTGGGAGGCGGCCCTAACGGGGCCTGGTTCTGAGTTCCCGGTGCATCGTGAGCTGCTGATTGACAATGGCTCACACCTTGTCCTTATTAGGCGTAACCTCGTCGAGGAACTGGGTTTGAAGAGATATTTGCTGAAGAAGCCGGAAACTGTGTCTGTTGCATTGTCTGCCTCGTCGTCGCCTAAAGATTCGATTGCTGTTACCTTGAAAGAGTATGTAAAGTTGAAGCTCTCAGATACGAGAGGGTTATGGACCTCACGAACTGTATACGCTATTATTTCGGACTCGCTCTGTGCTCCCATGATTTTGGGAATGCCTTTCCTTGTACATAACTCAATGTTAATTGATCCCGAGTTACGGGCGGTGGTACACCGTCCTAGTGGTTTTGATTTGTTAAACCCTGAAGTAAACTATCACACAAAGGAATTGCTATCGCTGACTGCAGATACACCTAAGGTCGCTCCCTGTGTGGAGCGTGCGCGTAAGCTGGCTAAGGAGAGGAGCGAGCGTGAGGATCGTAGGCGACTGCGTGCACGCATCCGTCAGACACATGCTGATATGTTCATTGAATTGAGAGCAGTATCGCGTATACGAGAGGAGGTTGGACTTTGCAAATTGGAACCTGTTAATTGCATTTCAGTAGTTGCCGCGGTACGTGAGCATTTGGAAGAGGTGGCCGAATTGGAGGAGTTGCACCGACGTTCGGAAATGTTGAAGAAGGCTTACGCGGAGGTCTTCGAGCCTATTCCCCATGTGGATGCTCTGCCTTCAAATATTACGTGCAAGTTGCGCTTGAAGGACGCGTATAAGACAATACAAACACGCAATTATGCGTCGCCTCGTAAATATAGGGATGCGTGGACGACTCTTATTCAGCGTCACCTCGATGCTGGAAGGATACGGCCGTCCTCGTCACCGTATTCCTCCCCGGCCTTTCTGATTCCTAAGGCAGATCCCACGGCATTGCCACGATGGGTGAATGACTTCCGTCAGTTGAACGCAAATACTGTGCCAGACAGATACCCTCTCCCGAGAATTGATGATATCCTGGCTGATTGTGCGAAGGGTAGCCTGTGGGGCAAAATGGATATGACGGATTCGTTTTTTCAAACAAAGCTTGATGAGGAGTCAATACCCTTCTTTGCGGTGAATACACCAATGGGTTTATACGAATGGACCGTTATGCCTCAGGGTTTTCGTAACGCTCCGTCGGTTCAACAGAGGAGGATGATGATAGCTCTTCGTCCTTTCATTGGGAAGTTCTGCCATGTATATTTGGATGATATAATCATATGGTCGAATTCGGTGGAGGAGCATGAGAGCCACGTTCGACAAATACTGGAGGCGCTTCGGGATCATAAATTGTATTGTAATCCTAAGAAGTGTCTATTCTTCCAAAAAGAAATTGATTTCCTTGGTCACCATATCTCAGCTGCCGGTGTGCAGGCACAAGCGTCTAAGGTGGAGGCTATCTCTCACTTCCCACGTCCCACAACTGCGAAGCAGGTTCGGAGGTTCCTAGGGATGGTCCGGTACCTGGCAGGATACGTACCGAATTTGGCAGAGTACACGAGGGTTTTGAATCCGTTGACACAGAAACAGTGTAACGCACACTTTCCACCTTGGGAGCCGCGCCACGAGATGGCTTTCCAGCACATTAAAGAGCTGATATTGTCAAGTAAGGTGTTAACGACGATAGACCACGAGAACCCTGGTGATAATAAAATATTCATCACTTGTGACGCTAGTGACTGGCGTACCGGTGCCGTTCTATCGTGGGGGGAAACGCTGGAAAGCTCTCGGCCGGTGTCTTTTGATAGCAGGCAATTGAAGGGCCCGGAACTGAATTATCCCGTTCATGAGAAGGAAATGTTGGCGATCGTGAGGGCCTTGAAAAAGTGGCGTGCTGAATGTTTGGGCATGCAAGTGCACGTTCTGACAGACCACAGGACGTTGCAAAACTTCGATACACAGAAAGATCTTAGCCGGAGACAATTGCGTTGGCAAGAATTGCTAAGTCAATTTGATTTAGTGATTGCATACATCGAAGGATCTCGTAATACGGCAGCGGATGCTCTGTCACGAGTTCCAGAAAACAGTTATCCTTCAGAATCACCGTTGGTGGAGGTGGTCGAAGAAAATTTTGTGGCGTCGTTGAGCGCTTCTAATTCCTATCGAGTGTCAGTGGATGGGGAGTTTCTAAAGAAGGTGCAGGAGGGCTATCAGAGTGATGCCTTCTGCAAGAAGTTGAGTTCCTCGGTGCCTGGATTTACGGAGCGTAATGGGTTGTGGTACGTGGGGTCTAGGCTGGTGATACCCAAGTACGGGGACTTGAGGGAAGGCTTGTTCCGCCTGGCCCATGACGCCTCGGGTCACTTGGGGGCAGAGAAGAATTATGCCATGCTGCGTCAGTCTTATTATTGGCCAAGTATGAGGAGGGACTTGTTTAGCTCTTACGTGCCGTCGTGTGACACGTGCCAACGTAACAAGTCCAGCACAAAGAACACTCAGGGTCCTTTACATCCGCTGCCAGTGCCTGACCGTCGTTGTGACTCGGTAGCGATCGATTTCGTAGGCCCGCTGCCGGAGGAGGAAGGATACAACTGCATTGTAACCATGACGGATCGGTTGAATTCCGACCTCCAAATAGTTCCAACACGTACGGATATCTCTGCGGAGGAGTTTGCCGTGCTGTTCTTCGATAACTGGTATTGTGAAAATGGGTTGCCGTTGGAGATAGTCTCGGATCGGGATAAGCTGTTTATTTCAAAATTCTGGAGAGCGCTGAACAAACTAACGGGAGTGGACCTGAAAATGTCTACGTCGCATCATCCGCAGACAGATGGCTGTTCAGAACGATCGAATAAGACAATTAATCAGTGCCTTCGCTATCACGTCTCGCGTCAGCAGAGAGGGTGGGTTGCGTCGTTGCGTAAGATTCGGTTTCACATCATGAATTCTATTGTCGCGTCCACCGGCCTCTCGATGTTTGAGCTAAAGACAGGGCGTACGCCACGTTTGATCCCCCCGCTGGTGATCGAAGATTTGCCGAGCGATTTGATCGAGGGCGAGGAAGGGTTGCGTGCGCAGGAATTTGTCGAACGGATGGCTGGGCTAGAAGCGGAAGCGAAAGACAGCTTGGCAGCGGCAAAGATTTCCCAGGCGTTTCACGCAAATGCTAGCCGCGGTGGTCGTGAGAAGTTCTCCTTAGGGGACTGGGTGTTATTGACTACGATTCATCGTCGGCGGGAGTTCGTGCAGAAGGGTGATAATAGGACTGCGAAATTTTTCCCTCGGTATGATGGCCCGTATGAAGTGGTGGGAGCCAATCCGGAGTTCGACACTTACACGCTGGACATCCCGAACCAGCCGGGGATATTCCCGACATTCTATGTTAGTGAATTGAAGAGATACCATAAGAACGATGACGAGGCGTTTCCGGGAAGAGCGATGTCGGAACCGTCACCGGTACTTGTGAACGGGGTGGAGGAGTACGAAATAGACAAGATTATTGACGCGCGCCGTAGAGGAAGAGGATGGCAGTTTTTGGTGCAGTGGTTAGGATATGGGAGGCATCATGACCGTTGGCTTTCCTACACGAGCGTAAAGGAGTGCACTGCCTTGGATGTATGGATGCATGAAGGAGGCGCCGGTCCCTGGGAGGCTTGATCAGACCTTGGTCTAACATGAGGGGGTGGGATTGGTATTGGTCATTTTTTTTTTTTCTCTATTACTTATTGCGTGAGGCCAAGGGCCTTGGGCATGGTTTGTACGATACATTACTGATACTTACTTACAATTTTTTCCGGTTGGGTGGTTTTTATTTAGATTGGGTGAGGGTGTAAACCTTCGGTTCACGCTGTCAACACGTGACCGCTGGCGCTACTATATATAGTGCATCGCCACGCTCCTCGGGGGGCATCTTTTCTTTCCTGACTTCTACTTTCATCTTATCTCGCACTTCACATATTCTCGATTCGACTAGTCGTCATCTACATTCGCGAATACACGATCTGTGCCCGTTTACCTTCGGTCTGATTTAGTGTGGACCCACGGTCCGCTTACACTAGAGCATCTATCTCATGCCGATTACATTAGTGTTGTAAGCTCAGTAGGCAGAATTATGTTGGCCATGTGTGAGGGGAAGAAATCGTAGGACGCAAGGTGCCCACCCACCCAGCGGGTGACCCCTTGTGTCCCACATCCACACATGCTTCGCATGCCCAGCCCAACCTTTTTCCTTTGCTTTCCCTCACGCTACGGCTTGCGAGATGAAGCTGGAGGTGTTACAGAATGGATTGTACTTTCAATTGATACCAATGGCAACCCATCGCCCTTCAAATGAGACGATTTGACAGCAACAACCTCATTTGGAACACTTTTAGAAGGCGGATTTGGAATCCTTGCCTCATTTTGCATCTGTTCGAATAGTTGCACCACACGCTCAGGGGAAATACCAGCTGAATGCATCTCCTGCGATGACGAGGGGCCAGATGGACGTAATGAGGACAACCTCTTCCTGGACGACAGTCCATAGATCATTGAGAAGTGTGACATGTTGAAGGGAGAACTAGGGATCACAGAGCCTGGAGAATTCAATGGAGGCAAAGAAGGAACTTCCTTCACCTTCCCCTTGTCAGTAGCTGTGAGCCTCTTTGAGAGTGAGATCTTAGTAGTAACAGCCCTTGACGATGCCAATGCACTGGGGGACGATGCTTGCATCACCTTTATTCTGGAAGAATCAAACCCCACCACCTGACCTAAGGTTCCTCAACATGCAGGGTTGGGTTCGAAGGTATCGCTGGGAGTGGTCATGGACATCGTAAGATGGTATAAACTGTCATAGCGTCCACCAATTATGGGATCCATGAAAGGGGTGAACTTCGTCTTTCCACATATTAGGGATCAATTCACCTGGATCACCATGCAATTTAAATCAATGAACCTGGAAGAAGCCTAAGACACACCTCAAAAGTGACACGAAGGTCATCTGCACTGCTACCATTAAAATGCATGGCCTTCAAAAAACAGAGAACATCTGTGTGTGTACACTGACCCTGAGCTGAATCGCAGGTCATACAGCAACCCTTTGGACTCAACATCCACAAACAGTCCTTATTTTGTTCCTGGCATTTCTGACAAGGAGGCTAGATAATCAAATCAGACAAGCACCAATATGGGATCGATGAATAGGACACTTACGAAAAGAACTCCAATCCTATTGGTCCAATCCTGAGTAATTTGAAGACTCTGGTCTGAATGGAACACCTCCTTTAATGCTGCCAAACAACCCTCCTCATCTGGTTTTCTACAAATAGCTGGAACGTCAATGTTCCTGTCAAGCACCTCTGAAGTGGACCACAATTGTTTGGGATGATCATCTAATACCTCCCACATGTTCCTGCAAGGTTTTCGTTGAGCAGATTTGTGGGGAGAAGGAATGGGCTTGATTGATGGGAGCATAGATGAAGTACCCATCAATGGGGCACCCGAAGCCAATGTAGGGGCAAAATTAGGAGCATGAAGAGTGCAAGCAGGCCGTCCATTGTCTCTGACAGACTCCTCCTCATCAGAAGACTGGACAATAAGGGAGGAACGATGACCCCTACTTCGTTTTGTCGACGCCGAAGCTGCTTTTGATTCCAACTTTTTCAATGCAGTTGCGGCCTTCAACTCCTTCACCTTGGTGGCCTTCAACTCCTTTGCTCATCAGTCCCTAGCACCCTTCATATCCCAACTCATCCGTGCACCAGGACGATGGGGCAGAGAACAGAGATCAAAGCTGGGATGGTCAATCAAAATAGGTTGCTCCGACTCAATACCATCGTCTGACCTCAATTGACCAGCAGCGTTGCCTTCTACCACACCAGTTTGGAGATCTAAGTCAATAGGAATGTTAATGATACCACAATACACATATAGATCCCAATTTACCAGCAGCGAAGTTCTCAAATGGTGTAATCTTGACTGCCAACATCTCATGATTGCTTCCATCCAATAGAGTACGACCATCCCAGTTGATTCAACTAGATCACCCTGGATGAAGATTATACAGGTCACACTCAACAATAGAATAGCCCAGCACAGACTGGCCTAGTACAGTCCTAATCACATTTGGCCAATCAATGCTCGGAGACCTTGGAGACACCAGTGGGCGTTCACAAATTGATGATAACAAGGGATTGTTAGGATGAAGGGAGCGCCACTGTTCAAAAGAGCCATCCAGAATGTGTTCAAGAAAGAACTCGTCAAGGTTAGGGAGGGAGAATTGATCTGAGGAGGTAGCCTTGAATTGCAAGTGAATGCAATGTGACTTGATGGCATCAGTGATGAACAATAACTGTTTTTCAAACTCCACGTCAAGTTGCTGAGAGGTCCGCTCGAATTTGCCAGCATGGTCAAGCAAATCAGACTGGAACTGGATCGCGTCAGATTGGGCAGTGTCGACAAGCTGATCCTTCTCCTTTTGTTGACATTGTTGGGCTCGGGACATTGTAGGAGTGGAAAAGAAGAAGTACAGCTGAGTTGGTACTGACTGGTAGATGATGGATGATAGGGAGGGAGAATGAAAAAATTGTTCTAAGTCCAATGTTTGTTGTTGTTGACTCCAGTGGGTCCATCCGAGTCATAAAGATACAGCATCATTGGTGCCTTGGAAATGCCAATCAAAATGACATTATCTCCATGGCCTATAGCTAAATTAATGGATTCTCGATGCAAATCATCTAGTTGCTGGCAGTTTGAAGCCTTCGAGGGCTCAGGCTTGAAGGAGGGGGTAATGTTAAAACTTGTACCAGTTCAGGGGCCATAAATTCCCTTCAGCTTACCATATCCAGTCCAATGCTATTCAAACTACCTCTTCTGGACACATAGATCCCATTCCTAGGTCTCACTATCCGTTCCGGTACCCCGATCCCAAGTATCAAGTCTGCATATGTTAGATCTCGTAGGAAACCTGTGATCTCAGGTCATCGTTCATCAAAGTACTGCCTAGCAGTCTTTCTCGACATTAAAACAGTATCATCTATTATATTTTGCGCTACTGACAGTTTCTACTTAGTTATCTAGCTAGTATGAGATCGTCGAGGCCTAACACCCCTGCACCAGGTAGCCCTCATGGTTCGCAACATTTGCATCATTCTTCACACCATTTTGCAAGTGTCCCATCACTCTGACCATCGTTTGCAAGTGTCCCATCACTCTGGACCTGCAGCAGTTGGCCAGGGAGCTTGATGCCCGTGTGCAGTGAAGAGAGATGGATTACAAGCAGATCTGTCATGTTTGCATGCACTCCTTGAGCACTCTTCACAATGCCCAGGAGGCTTTGGCTGACGTTGAGGATGATCACAATGATACAATTGATGATCTCTTGGCAGCACGACAGCAATATGAGCAGGCTATGGTGGAGTTGGAGGCCCTTCACAACAACCATCACGAGTTGACATCCCTGACTGGCCATCATGACGAGTTGACGTCCCTGACTGGCTGTCATGACGAGCAGTTCAATCAGATGGCAGTTACCTTAGCTGGTTTGCAGGCTGCTGATCCCGATCAATGTCTTGGGGTCATTCAGTGATTGTTGGATGAACAAGCTTTGGAGCTCCCTTCAGCTCTCCCATTACTGCCTGAAGACACCATCATATGTCTGTATGTTCAACTCATCACCAGCATGATTTCTGCCCTTTGCGAAGCCATTGGTTGTACTCGTGCAGCTACGGCTCGTTATTTTCAGCACCCTGGGTTCTGTTCCACACTTGAATCCTCACTTCCTGCTGGTGCTCCTCCACTTCCTTGTGCCAAGTTCCTGGCAGGGTTTGTTCAAGACCAAGGGCCCTCTGTTTTATACAAAACTCCTTTCCAGGAATTCCTTTGCCAACAAGACAACCGTACTGTGACTCAAGTACTGGTTCCACAGACTTCACAAATGCTGGCTGGTTCAGGGGAATGGGTGATTATTGCTGAATCTGGTTGTCGCAACTCGGCCATTGTTGTTGAGAGTGACTCAGAGGATGAGGGTGAGGGTTTGGATATGCTGAAAGTTGCGAATGCGAGTGTTGCAGTGAAACACGAACAGGATGAGGATGGGGAAGTGGGTGCAAGCCCTTCAAACAAAAAGGCAAAGACGGACTGAGTAGATAGAATACTTTGCCACCATCTAGCTGTTTTCTTGATTTTATCAGTTTTTTGTAGAATTTTCTTGGAGTTTTCTCAATAAATATATCATACATCCTTATTCATTCAGAAGTGACCTCTAAGAACCCTCTCCAGTCTCCTCAGATTCCTGTTCTTGAGATTCTGATTTGACGTGAGCCCATTGTTCCAAGGTGGGTTGAGCTCATCATGGATTGGATTCATGTCACTCCTTCATCATTTCTAGCAAACCAATCATGTCATACCACGGAACCCAGGAATTGTGTTCATCACTATAGCCTGTCCATTTAACATAGTACTGAATGTGGCGGTTCATAGGGTTTCGTCACGATTGGAGAATTCACTCCACTTGATGTTCCTCACCTCCAGCAATGTGAATAGGTGGTGGAGGTGGATCTTTGCGATTGGGGAATGGGTCTTCCTCATATGGTTGCAATAGACTGATGTTGAACACATCGTGGATTTGTCATAGTTCATAAGGCAATTCCAGTCATACAGCATGAGTTCCTATAGCTTCTTTAATCGTATATGGACCAATCCATCTTTGGTCCAGTTTCTTCGAGGGTTGTGTAGTTATGTTCGCTGTGCTGAGCCAGACCTTTCATCCTGGCTGGAATAGCTCCTAGTTGACTGGTAATCACAACTTGTTCACATTTCGCGTCGCAGTCTGGTTAGCCTTTTTGATTTCCTTTTTCAAGTACTCATGAAGGTCCTTCAGACTATTAGCTTGTCGATTTGCATCAGCATCGCGAATGTTGGATAGTGAAATGGTGAGTTTAGGATGATATCCTTTGTTCACAAAGAAGGGCAACTGTCCAGTGGTTGAGCTAGGGGTGTTGTTGTAGGTGAATTCAGCGATCGGGAGCATCAATGCCCAGTTGTCTTGCTCATAGTTCAAATATATTCGCAAGTACTGTTCTAGGGTCTGATTCATTCACTCTGTTTGGCTGTCTGTCTGAGGGTGATAAGCTGTTGAGAAGTTGGAATGAATATCTAGCGATTGCCAGAAAGCAGAGATAAAAAGTGTTCCATGGTCACTCACAATGTTGGTGGGTAGTCCATGCTTCGCGAATATGTGCATAATGAATAGCTGAGCAAAGTCTTCAGCTGTGTTGGTAGTAAAGCATGGGACAAATATAGCCTGCTTTGAGAATCGACAGACGACTACCATGATAGCATTGTAGGGCTTTGGTTGATCATTGCAAACCGTAGAGGGAGGAAGGTTTACAATATGGTCTACTGATACTGAAGACCATGGCTGTTTGCCAATGGGTAGTGGTTTTAGTAGACCAAATGGCTTATGGCGAATATCCTTGGCACGAATGCACTCAGAGCAGGTGCGAATGTAGTGTAGGATGTCCTTGTACAATCCAGGCCAGAAATATGTCTTTGATACTAGTTGGACAGTTTTCCTGACCCCAGGATGACCTCTGAGCTTATGGTTGTGATGTGATTTTATAATATCCATTTGCAAGTCATTCACATCAGGTACGTAGATGTGATTTCGTCGCCATAAGAGATCTTTGTTAATGGAGAAGCCTTCCTTGTTCTTTCCCTTCATTTTTCGCAATGCTGTATTCCAGTAGTTGTCCTTCTCAGCCCTGTGTATTTGGGTGAGTAGAAGATCCTCATTGAGCAAAAAATTTGCAAGGAGCTGTTTGGGACATATGAGAATCTTGTTGTTATGATTCTCTTGCCCCCCCTTTTTTGGATAGACGTCTGGTCTTCACGTGAGGGCGTCTGGTTTTGCTCCAAGTATACCAGGACAGTAATTGATTGTGAAGTCGAACCCTGAAAGAAATTTGGACCAGTGAGCTTGTCGACGGCTGAGCTTTTTGGTGGTCGTGAAGTGCTGAAGATTGTTATGATCGCTATAGACCTGTATTGGGAATCTTGCTCCTTCAAGGTAAGCTCTCCACTGTTTGAAGCTCTTGATGATCACAAGAAGTTCCTTGTCATAAATGTCGTAGTTTAATTCAGCTGGTATCATGGAATGAGTGTAGTATGCAACTGGATGAATTTCCTTCGTTTTGGGGTTGAGTTGACTGAGAATAGATGCGATCACAACGTCTGAAGCATCGGATTCAATGATAATGAGTAGCAAAGGGTCAAAGTGTCGAAGTACCGGTGCTTCTGTGAAGGCATCCTTCAGTGTTTGGAAGGTGCTTTTACAGTCTGGATTGTTGAAATCAAATTTCACACCTTTTCACAATAGATGAGTCAAGGGTTTCATGATGCCAGAGAAGTTGTCAATGAATTGACAGTAAAAGTTTGCAAAACTGAGGAAGGACTGTAGCTGTTTGATGTTCTCAGGTTCTAGCCACTCCTTAATCACCCTGACTTTGTACAGATCCATTGCGATTCCAGCAGGAGAGATAATTACTCCCAGATACTCCACGCTATCTTTATGGAATTCCAATTTCTCAGGTTTCGCATGAAGATCGTGTTCATGAAGTCGCTGCAGTACCTTTCACACATGCTCGACATGGTCCTTTTTGTTTTGTGAATACACCAGGATGTCATCAAGATAGATCACAACACAGATATCAACCATGTTGTGAAAGATCTCATTCATGAAGAGCTGGAAGGCTGACAGAGCATTTGTCAAACCAAAAGGCATTATGAGGTATTCAAAAGTGCCATATCACGTTCAGAATGCTGTCTTCCATTCGTGGCCCTCATGGATGCAAACGTTGTTATACCCAGCACGAAGATCAATTTTCATGAAGACTTTCGCATTTCGCAACTGGTCTATTAAGTTTCCAATGAGGGGTAGAGGATAGCGATTCTTAATAGTGAGGTGATTCAAAGCTTGATAGTCGATACACAACTGTAGACTTCCATCCTTCTTTTTTGAAAACAGGACTGGTGCTCCTGCTGAGGATTTCAAGGTGCAAATGAAGCCTTTTCCAAGCATATCGTTGATATAATCTTTCAGGACTTTGAGCTCTGCTTCCGATAAGTTGTACAGTTTACCAATAGGAGGCATTGCGTTATTTTCGGTATCAATTCGCAAGTCATAGGAGTGGTGCAGAGGTAGCAATTTCACTTCAGCTGTGGAGAAAACATCCATGTAATCGGAGTACTGGCTAGGCACGAACTGGTTCAGGTACTCCTGTTCCTTTTGCTTCTGCTGTTCAGGGTCTAGCTCATTGCTGCTAGTCTGCTCTGGTGGCATCAGGTTATCTGGAGCATTGCTAGCTGCCTGGGCAGTTGATGCAGCTTGTCCATAGGCGGTTTTGACATCAATATCTGATGTAGGTCTGACATTCATCACAAACACTTGATTTCCCTCCTTTGCAACAAGTTCCATGGCAGCTGCACTGATGAGACTAATTTTAGGCGCCGGTTTAGCACTCTTTGTCGACGATGATCGTTTCACTTTCTTCCACCTGTACAAGCTGTCTGGATATATGAAAAAAGGTCAATGGACCAATATTACTGATACATCTCAGAGGTAAAAATACCTAAAGCCCTCAAATACATATGATACATGGAAGAGGGGAATTCACCTCAAGACTACCTATGATGCATCATGAAGGTCAACTTACCTCTGGCCTAAAATACAGAGCACGTCACTCTCAGCACCATACAGCCACCACCTGCTCTCCAAATTAGGCCATCCGATATTTACATCCAAAAGCAGAAACATAGAAAGATGCTGAAATCTCGGCACCAGAGAGCTCACAGCCAATTTGGCACTTAACTGCGTTTGTCTGGAACATTACCATTCTGGGAATTCAACTGCTCCTCCCAGCAGTACCTACAATTCTCATTCACACCTGTTTTGACTGCAAAAAATATGTATATTTGGTACGCTATATGTAATATAAGTCCTATTCGTCCTCACTGTGTCCATGATCACTATCAACTCCGTCATTTGCATTATCAACAGCGTCCTCACTGCCACTACTAGAATTAAGATCCTCATCACTGCTGACGTTGTCCTCAGGTTTGGAATCACTCAGGGGGCCAGCAACGGGGCTGATGGTGGTAGGAGATGATGTGGAAGCAGGGAGAATTGGAATAATGGCTGAAATGTCTGTCTTGCATGCAGCATCTGCCAGGGCTTGGCTCCATAAACCATGGAACGAAATGGAGAGGGTACAAAAGAGGGAGGATTGTGAGGTAGCATAGGAATGAAGGCCTTCTTGAAGGGCTGGGTCAATCGACAGGTGGGAATTGTTTTTTTTCCTCCACCATTCCTCCTTCCACTCTAAAAATATCAGGGTCTGGCGCATCTCCTCCCTAAGCAGCAGCACCTCCTCTTGTGCACACTTCGCCCTTGCCTGGCTCCTGCACCACTCTGACTGGCACACTTCATTCTTGTCATCCGTGCTATCCTCAAGTGAAATCCCTGGGCCAGCTGTCCAAATCCATGAGTTTTGATGGCAGGTCTCTCCAGTTCCCTCCCTTGGAATTCCACCACCTCTCCTTCCAATCTCCCACCGATCCTCCCTAACCTCAGTCCACAAATCAATACCCTCGCCTTCTGGAGGTACTGGATGCTGAAGCTGCACCTCCAGCAGTTCTTCACTGTCCTCATTGGTACCTCAACACCCAGGACCCTCTCACATATGTGCCTGGTCATGGTAGGATCAAATGTCTTCATCCTTTAACTGCTGGAAAGTCTCCTCCCAATCACCATGCCCAACCAGCCTAATCTTTGCCTCCTGAAGCTCTCGATACTTTCGTGCAAGTGCCTTAGCCCTATCCTGAACCCTATCAATAACGGCTCTTGATCGCATACCCAGTCGTTGCCCTCGAATGTTCTTGTTCTTGAAGATAACCATCCAGGTCTTGACACGTAAGGTATGGCAGAGGGTGTTAATGGAATTGTAAAGCTGTACGGTTAGGAGACGGTCTTCAATGTCCAAGAGACCCTCGACACAAATTTGAGCACGCTGGTCAGCAGGAAGATCAGAGGGGAGCCATAATTTGATGCTTTCAGGCTCAACCACTTCTGATGTAGCTTCCTTGAGATCCTCCCTGTGGTCCATGAGGAATTGAAGCAAGCCAGGCATGTAGATAGGGCAAAGTATTTCATAGGCATGAATTTTTTCACGTAGCAGGGTACAGCAGTCAGAGATGGTGTTGGTGGTATCCCTAGTATCTTTAGACTTCTCCACAAAGGCCAATAAATCTCACCTGTATAGCATAAGCATTTGTTGAGTTACGGATAATATCAATTATGAAGTAAGGAACTTACTGCAATTGCTTTAACACCAAGCCCAGACTAATAAAACCTGCCACACTCATGGCATTGTGATTTGTTGCACCATGACAACGACGAGCTTCATCTTTGAGTTCTAGTTCCTCCAAAGCCTTGACCTCACTCATGACTGATAGTGAACTAAGATAAGTGCATAAAAAATTAGATAAAGGAGTAAAACTTACATTCATTCTTGATTTTGAAGGGATTCTCAACCTCCTTCTTCAGAAACGGAGCATGCTCCCAGTGTTCACACATGTCCTCCCACACCTTCACTAATGAATGCAGCAAGTGCTTGGTCCATTCCTCATGATCCACCCGTAGTTGTAGCCTACAATGCATAGTATGTAGATACTAGTCAGGCTCATTTAATGCGTAGTGAGTAGACTCTAGTCCGGCCATATAACTAGTACCATCGTAGGCGTTGCGGAGCTTAAATATACCTGCCAAATGCGGTCAGCTCAGCATTGTATATACGTTACATCAGCGCTGCCACTGCCAGCGCCTGCTAACTGTCTGCTAACCCTCACTAAAAGCCCAATAAGCCCAAAAAATCATTTATTTGTATATTAAATCCAGAAATATATATACCCGCTACATATTAGTAATCAACAGACTAAAAAGGACAAACCAGCAACACCTGAATCAAGCATACGCAAACACAGGGCAAGAACACAAATAGCACAAAACAATGCTCTAGTGAGAGGGGTATAGCATTCAACGGCGCGACCATGTGACACGCCTGCCCAGCTCCTCATCTTCAACATCCTCCCTAGCCCGCTTGTCCCCAGCTCTCTGTTTCTTGGTCGACCTATACAGTCGAAAACACGTCAAAAGCACGCTCAACCTGCTGAAAAGGACACTCACACTCGTTCTCTAATCAATTCCTCCACTACCCACTCCACATCGTCTCGCGCATGATTCCATTCCCCATCCTCAGCCCCTTGTAGGCGTTTGCGCCACCACTGAAGACACATCAACACTGTCAGCATCCCACACTCTCCTGGCTGATCGAACCCCTCCCAATCGCCATCGCCATCCCCACCAACCAGCAGATGGCCATTATAATCCCTCTCCCGCCACTCCGGGTTGATAATTGACCACCATATCCACCACACCGCTGAGAAAGATGCAACCAAGCCAAATTGATCATCCGGAGGGTCGCGAGCCGTCGTTTTCGCATTTTTGAACCACCAATTGATTACCACGGGTCGCCCTGGTTTTTTAAAACAGGCACGCTACAATAGATACATCAGTAGAAGCACACAAATATTTAATATAGACTCACTGCGCCATTGGGATTCTTAAACTTGTAGCCTCTCTCCTCAAGCATCACCCAGCTGTTTACCAGCCTAATCCATTCACTCCCTTTTTCCCCTTGAGCATCTATCAGATAAGCATATGCGTTTTTTACCCATCGTGGCCAATGAGACCTGTCATCCTCCTTGATAATGAGTGAAGTTTCAGCACCCAACACTGACTCAGAACTGGCGGCACTATCGTCAATACCATCACCCTCTTGACTTTCGTTAACGGAGACAGGAGCTACTGAGGGCTCATGCAAACTTGGTGCAGGAGGGTCAGTTGAAGCAGGAAGGGTCGCGGGGATTTCGTTCGAGTGTGAAAGGCTATCATGGGGTTCAATCGAAGCAGACGAGGCCGCAGGCAGGTCAATTGAAGCAGAGGTGGATGCAGCAGGTTCATTTGGAGCAGAGGCAGGTGCAGCAAGTTGATTTAGAGCAGAGGAAGCGGCAGGACTTTCATTAGGACCAGAGGAGGCTGCAGGACTTTCATTAGGACCAGAAGAAGCTGTAGCACATTCATTCGAAGCCAAGGAGGTATCGGGAGGCTTGTGGGAGGCAGCGGAGGTATCTGGAGGTTCATGGGAGGCAGCGGAGGTATCAGGAGGCKCATGGGAGGCRGAWGAGGTARCGGSAGAGKCCGCTACACCATCAGASGAAGCTACASCATCAGASGAAGCTACACCATCAGACGAAGCTACACCATCAGACGAAGCTACACCATCAGACGAAGCTACACCATCAGACGAAGCTACACCATCAGACGAAGCTACACCATCAGATGAAGCTACACCATCAGATGAAGCTACACCATCAGATGAAGCTACAGCACCCCGCCATGCGCTCGAACGTGTGGCACGACGCAAAGGAG
>RCHF01000442.1:0-19467 GCA_003987895.1 Neonothopanus nambi | reverse complement strand
CTTGTGAAAACATGAACCTCGTTGACTCTCATGCGACTGATATAGGGTGATTCGAGAATCATTCAGTGTGTCAGTACTGAATAGGCAAGGCCTCGCCTGTTATGCATGACCTTTGGGGGTGGCAGTCCGTCCCTTGTCCGACATCCATGACCCTACCAACGCGTTTGAAACCACTTCATAGCAAACGATCATGCTCAATTTTAAATCCACCAGCTTGAAAAATACTTGGCACAAATATCTTCACAGCCCTCGCTCCCTAAACTTTCATGGCACCGGTGACCACTATATTCACCGACAATTCGACCTTGACTTTGAATATCACGAATCCTTTCCCCTTTACTCCCTCCACATGTGACGACTTGAACAACTGCAGGTCTCTCAGCGACATCGTATGGAGCTGTGTCGTTGTCGTTTTCATGTGCACATGGATTGCCATCCATCCAAATGTTCCCTCTCCTGAGGATAGCTTCGTTCATTACTTTATTTCCCGACTCAAAATCTTGTGCGTTGCGCTCATAGCTCCAGAGCTCATCATTCTATGGGCAATGCGTCAATGGGTAGTAGCGAAAAAGATGGCTGAAGAATTTAAACGTATCTCCTCTCCCTCTGTTAAGCTACTTCGAACTATTGACGTATTGTTTTTTTATCCAGACCACGGATGGACAATGACTCACGGATTTCTCGTCCTGATGGGCGGTTTCATGCTCTACAGTGAACACGGCGCGGAGGGTGTGCTCACATATGAAGGGGAAAAAGTAAAGCGGCCTGAAACGTGCGATTCCGAGGCGCCTCTACCGCTTCTTCACCCTCATTTTGAAGATGGCTGCATAGTCATCCTCAAGGACGAGATTACGAGGTGCACAAGTGATGCCTTGGGAAAGCTCGTTACGGTGATACAAGTCGGATGGTTCATTATACAATGCATAGCTCGAGCTATTGAAGGTCTTGCTATCACTGAGCTCGAAATTGTCACCCTTGGATTCGCCATTTTAAATTTCGTAACATACGCAGTCTGGTGGCACAAACCTCTCAACTTAAAAGCTCCCTTCCCGGTACATCGCTCGAGAAGAGATACGCTATCGACTGGACCACCTCCAGGTGATAAGTCTTCCTACTTGAAACGCCGTTACTCTCCATCGGGTTTCTTTCGAAAAATTCCGGACGCATATAGGCTTGCTGCCAACCAGACTTTACGCACTCTACAGAGGTTCGGCCTTGCCCATCCACATCTCAAGTTCATGATCCCATTTTTCTATCCTCTTCACCTGTTGTACGACCTCGTACACAATTCCATCCATGTCTTTGGACCGGAAAGACCTCGAGAACACGTTTTTCGTTCCAAGTTCAGCGTTCCGACATTCTACACTGGACTAAGCGAGGATCCCATTGAACTCAGCCTCTCGGTCTACTTCATCGCTGTCATTCTAGGAGCCGTCCATCTCACTGCGTGGAACTTCGAGTTCCCCACCAGGCCGGAACAAATGCTTTGGCGGGGTACGGCGCTCATGGTGACTTGCGGCCCGGTATTTGCTGCTATCTCCCAGGCCATTATGAGGCATGTATGTTCAAATTACGATGGCCGCAGTATCTTCAGCCGGTTCTTGCTTAACTGTCTCCGTTTAGTCGTTGGAATTATGGTGTCCATTCAGGCCGTGTTCTATGTGCTCTGTCGCGTATCGTTACTTGTACAAGCTATTGTGCTGTTGAGAGCTTTACCTCCCAGTGCGTATCAGACCGTACAATGGGTGAACTTTGTGCCTCATGTTTAAATTTATTTTGTCTGTACGGTAGTGAATATGTTGTATATGTATCAATGAGAATTGGTCAATTGATTTATCAGCCTCACAGAAATGTGCAATGAAATGTACCCAAACTAACTTCCAACGTGTTAAAAGTTCCAGGTAATAGAGTGATCCGATCTGCTAACGGAAAACATCTAATTGTACTAGAATATTGAGCTATTATTGCAATAAACCATGGGAAATTACTTGGAAATGAAACGAATGAAAGCAGATGAAAGCCATCTAACAACAAAGCAAGTAAACGAGAGCTAGCTAAACAAAACAGGCTGAGATGCACATCATACAAAATACACAAGTAAATCACGATCAATCTTTCAACCCCGCTAAATGGTCTCCATTATCCTCCGAGTCCTCATCCAGGCCCGAAGCTCGTCAACGCTAACCCACCAATCCACACCATCTCCATCACCGCGTTCCCAATTGGCGTCAATTTCACCGTCATCTGCTGCTCTGAGTCGAACTGTTCGACAACTGTTCCCGGAGGCAATAGGCGGTTCTCCCGATTTAACTCCATACACAAACCTAACTCAACTAGTGCCTGCGGATCGAACTCAAGCCCTGCTTCCCTCGAATAACATGATCCGATGACACAATCTCGTACAGCGAGTGTGTCATTTTCCGCCTGTACCGTCGACGGCGGACTTCTAGGAAGATGTTGATATGCTTCTTCGAGAGGGCCACTGATTGCCAGACCTTCGTCGGGAACACGTACTCCCGTACCCTGAAGCTCAGAGTAGGTAACCTGTCTGGCAATAACATGGAAACCAGGTATCAAGATATTAAGTTTATCGAGCACTGCCTGACTTGGAGCTGGTTTATCGAGGTTCGGAGAGAGTGCCTTATAGAAAACCAGTAAGAGCTTTCGATCCTCTGGAGGCAGATACGGACCTTCGAAGGGAAATGATTTCTGCGACTGGGGGTCTGTATCACCTGGCCACAAGGGAAGCAGCATGAACAGAGAATCGGGAGGGACACACGATAGGACGTCGTTCTTGGACACCCCACTCTTGCCATTTACACTTCCCTTCCCCTCCTTCCCTTTGGTATACATGCTGTTGTCTGTCCCTGTAAAGCTGGCTTTCCGTTTCGTTTTTGGCCGATCCCTAACGGGGACCAATCCTACGTCCTCGAATGAATGCTCAAGCGAGTCAATGAGCTTCCGTTGCATTTTCCGCGGATCTTGGGATGGAATGGAAGCCTGGGGCGGCGCGTAGGAAGCTCCTGTCTCAGACGAAACGGTGGTCGTTGGTGTGGTGGAAGTGGAGGTCACGCTCAAGAAGGTTTTAGTACTGGCACTGGTATTGGTAGTGACAGCGGTAGTAGTGGATCCCGTACTGACCACACCCACTGAAGAAGACAGCCGTGACGACGAGGAAGATGACGAAGAGGTATCCCAGGGTAAGAGGCGCTTTAGGATACTCGATTTAGACGATGTTGGTTCAGGAACGTGAGCTTGAGAACTGAAACTCGGCAACCTGCGTCTCGAACGCTGCTGACGATCGGGAATTGACTCCGATGTCCCAACCGTGCTTTTATGCTCTTCATGAAGCACAGGCGACCGTGTATGAGAACGACTGCTCTGGGTAACTTCGTCATCTCTTGCTACCTCCGATCCTTCCGTCACAGCTTCATCCCCAGAGCCCACCCTGTCTGAGATTTGCACTGGGGCTGACCTCGTCCCTACACCCCTTGATGACTTCGACGATACATCCACTGGTTTCGTAGTACGGAAACCGCCCAGCACCCAATCAAGATCAACAGCTGCACCATTACGAGTTTCAATCTGCCCTTCACTTGTCGCATGTACCCTGCCATGATCACCCAACTTGGAAGAAGAGGCCTTTTTCTTGCCCAAGGCGACAAGCCTCCTTTTCTGATTCTCCTCCCTTTCTTTAAGTGTCTTTGAACTCGCCACCTTGTCCTCACTTCCCCTCCCCTGTGGCCTTGTACTTCTATCCACGCTACTCTTCCTAGCTTTCATCATTTCCCTCTCGCCCTCCTGTTCTTCATCCTTCCCACCAGCTTTCGCCGCTTTGGACATACCCGGAGCAAACGCCGCCATGATAGCCTGGTGTTTATCCAAAACCATCTTTCTCTGCGCCTCCGTATTTTCAAATGTCTCCTGCACCGACCTCTGGGCGAGCATGATAACGTGTGAACGAGAATCAGATGGCATAGAGTTCGAAGTTGCTGCGCCGGCTGAGCCAACATGCTTCTTGGTCGATGAACTAGCCTTGAGAGTAGATGCATTGGAAGCGCCCAACGACGCTGAATTCGTGGTACCCTTGCCACCACCGGCGATAGCGCCTGTACTCGTGCTTGAACTTTGACGGTGTTGCCTCCTGAGCGAAAAGGCGATTGCTTTCGAATGTTTGTGTACGATCACAGGTGGATGGTTAGGATCGTGTAGGCGAGCAGTCGTCGTTATTGACGCAAATGAGAAGGATCGGGATCTTGAAGGCGCTGCTTTCGGTGTTGCTGTCTCGTTGATTTCATCATCAAGATTCGACGGAGAGGTCACTGAAGAGGGTGAAGGTGTCGTAGTAGGGCACTCTAGAACTGCGGAAAGCATAAGATCGACACGTTAATGTTGTGCCGTAGGCTCAAGGCAGATGCAGAGACATACCCGACGATAAACCTGAAGCAGCGGTGGCACTAGGCGCTGAGCTGTCGCGTAGTCGTCGAATCACGAGCCTCTGCTGAGGAGGTTTTCCTTGGCCGCCTCGAGGACCTGGTCATCAAATAGGAAGATCAGCACCCATAGAATAGCCAGTGACTGAGCCAAAGAAGTAAAAAGGTTTATTAAATCGAAGAAGCGCCGGTACACCTCACGTCATCATCGAAACAAACATTCGAAGAAAAGAAGAGAGAACCGAAAAGAATCGTGAAAAGAAATACACACCCCTTTCATTCTTTCCGCTCTTTTCCTTTCCTTTCATCTCGCCAACCTCCTCATTCACCTTTCCCTTCCCGTCTCTGGCAGATTTAAGCTCCTTTCCAGAACTGGGGCTCCTCTCGCCTCCACCCTCCCTACTCGAAGAACCTCCAACTTCCTCTCTGGTCACAACGAAACGTCCAAGTAGAAAATTGGACCAAGTCTCTTCTTCCCAAAGTTTCATACCTCTCCAGACGTCTTCCTTAGCCTTCGACGGCTGCTTCGACGAGCTAGATCCCACCGAAGTCGAAGGCACAAGTGTCGGAGGAGGTAATGGTATATCCGCCGGCGTTGATGGTACAGATTTGGAATTCTCTCTATCACCATCCTGGAGGCCTTCCATCCCACCCCGAGTTCCCTTAAAGGCGGCATCATGATCTTCCAATGCGTCGCTACCTCTATCCCTACTAGAACTCGGACTCCCACCTAAACTCCTTCTCCTTTTAATCTGCGTAGGAGTCTTCATATTCTCGCTACCCAGCCTCTTCCTCCCTGTCCCTTTTTCTTTCCTAACAACCCATTCCCTCCTCATCACACCGTACTCTTTCCCTCCCCACACCATGAGACTCTTAGCGAACGAGTCATCGTGCGCGAAGGAATTAGAGCTGCGCATGCTTGTGCTAGTGGTACTCTGTGCTGAAGCGGATGATTGTAGAGAGATTCCTGAAAGGCGTCGGACATATGGGTTGAAGGAGTTGGGAGGATGTTGCGGATGGGGATGAGGACCTGTGCTCGAGAGAGGGATGGAGTCCGGTATAGGGCTTAAGGATGTACTCGGTGGTAAATGCGGTTGCGAATGAATGTCAGCGGAGAGGTTCGGGTTCGTGAGTAGATGTGGATGTGGATGTGGATGCGCCTGTGAGGCGGTATAAGAGAGTAAAATGGTTGGTGTAGATGAATTGTTGTTCGGGGTAGTCATGGAGGTATTCAAAGGAGAGACAGTGACAGTTGGCCGAGAATGACTAGAGGCAGACGTGGAACCGAGTTCCTTCGGGATATCTTCATCCCCAGACCGATCTCCACTCGAGGTCCCAACATCTTTCTCTTTCCCGCTCACACTACCTTTACCTTCTTCCCCAATGTTCAACCCCCTCGCACCGGGTAAATCGAAATATATACTCCTCCTCCTCCCTTTACCTTTACCCTGTCCCTGAGTACTGCTCTCCTCTCCCGACGACTCACGCTTCTGCGTCAACCCTCCATATCTATCACTCACTCTAAGACCCGTAGCAGAGTTCAACCGTCCACTCTCAAGCGCTTCAAAGAAGCTATTGTCATTCGAATGACTCCTGGTTGCGCCAGGTGAAGGAAATGCATAAGAGCTGAGTGTAGGACTAGTCTTGCTTGGGTTGACGAAATCCCATTTCTGTTCGTCGACGTCCTCGGAGAATCCTATACCCTGCGTGATGTACTTCATATCAAAGTCTGCTGCAGGGTCGGACGAGGGAGAGGGATGTGTGCGTATTGAAGGGGGAGATGGAGGGTCGGTCTCGTCGGGCGAGGTGGAAAAATAAGGTAGGACGGGGGAGGAAGGTGGTGAAGGGGATAAACGAACGGGACCGAGAAGTTTTCTCCAATCTTGGTCCGCTGACTTTGTCTCGCCTTCATCTTCCTCCTGCAATTCACGTCGTTGCAGACTCGTCGTCTCGCCATTACCACCACCGTCACCGTCAATCCTACCAAACCTGTACCCGTTCTCAACGACACTAGTCAAGTTAGAGTTGCGCAACTCTCCATACCCACTCCCCGTACTCCCACTTCCCATACTCCCAGCCAAACTCTTCCCACTCCTCCCACTCCGTCCACTGCTCATACTCCACCCACTTCGACTACCCCTCTTAAAGCCTCTATCAGGTATAAGTCCCCCAGGCTCCGTCATACCCCACCTCTCATCAACGGCAGGACCCTCGACAACAGAATCGCTATCAAATTTGGCCGAGCTAATCTCTATGTGCATATCCGAGTCAACATCGTCCTCGGCATCAGCATCACCTTCACCTTCGCTCTCCTCCCTCTCCCTCTCCCTCTCGCCACCATGTTCATATTCATATTCGTAGTTGAATTCGAACCTTTTGCCATCGTTGTAACCGGGGTAGGCTCTTGAATCGCGATACGAGTATCCATCGCTGTTCCTGCTACCACTACCGCTGCTGCTGTTCCGGCTGCTGACGCCCCCGGAACCTTTACCACCGCTACCACCACCACTGCTCCCGCTACTCCTCTTACTTGAACTTTGATAGCTCTCGCTCCCACTCGCGTAGGGTCTGTAAATAGTAGGCTCTGGAAAAAACGAAGAGGCATCGACTTCATCAGAGCTGACGAAACTCTGGGTCTCCGAGCCGACGTAACAATGTAACGCGCTATTAGTGTTATCGTCCTCTTCTGGTTCATAAGAGCCATAAGAATCATGAGCGAGGTAAGAGTGTGTTTGATCTTCATTGTAGTTCTCGCTATCAGCAAAGTCGCTATTGCTGCCCTCGCCCTCTCCCAGGCTCTCTTGCCCCCAAGTACGTTGATTTGTGTCAAAAGGCATGTGTTCCGATCTGGTGTCGAAGTGATGGGAAAGAGGTGGAACCCTAGGTGAATGGGAAGAAAGCGAAGTGGGAGGAGAAAGGGTTGTAATATCACCAGCGGATGACACGCTGCACGTTGTAGGATGCAAAGCAGAAGCAAGGGTAGAGGGAGTCAAACTATTCGCCGAGCCCTCGTTAGGTACGTCGAGTAGGATAGGGCTTGTGTTAGGCGAAGGAGAAGTATAGTGTAATGAGCATGTCTGAATCGTGGGTATCATTACCGATGACTGGGAAAAAGCCTGCGTCGAGTGAATTGAATGGGCAACATAATCAATGTCATGATGATGATCTGCGGACCCAAACTGAATTTGCGTGTGTTGCGATTGATGACTGCGCTGGGATTGGTTCACTGCCAGTCCTGTGAAATAGAAGGGGGAGAACCTGAGTTACAGCATCCGGTTCCTCGGGGGATGTATTATAAGTGGAGGAAATACTCACCACTGTCAGTGAAAGACATCCCTTGAAAATTATTGCTATCGATGACCACCGAAGAACGCGGCGTTCTTTCAGTGCTTCCTCCGTCTGCCCCGCCTTCACCGCCTTCACCGCCTACATCTAACGAGGTCGTAATCGTCAGCTGACCGGTGCCCTCACGCTGATGCTGATATCGACCCTGACCCCGTCCCTGTATATTCTCACCCTCATAATAATATTCCAAATCTCCATCTGTCATAGACCGTTCCCCAGCGTCAACGCTAGGCGCACCAAAGGAGAACCTGTTCAAGTCTTGGAAATTAGAGCAGTAGTCCTCTTCACGGTGCGTGTATGTCGTGTTTGAGGAAGACCACAAGCTGCTGGCGGCGTTCACGCGGCGAGTCTCCGATCTTCTTCCGCGAGGCGAACGATAGGGATTGGTGGAGATATCGCCACCCAACGATGATTCAGACATCCTTCTGGGGTATCTCGAGTCGTCTTATTGTCCCCGTATCTTCGCATGAGAACCTAGATCCGCCTTTCTCCTCACGGGCATCAACGAGACCACGGGCGTATAGTTTTCTGTGCGAGTTACAAGGCAAAAAGCAAGAGAGTCAGCGAGAGAGTAGGAAAGAAAGAAAGAAAGAGTAATATGCAAAGAAAATCGAGAAGATTTTAAGGAACAAAGGGTTACATACCAAGCAACAAGCGCTTAGCTTCTTTCAAGATTTAGCTCCGCATCGGTTGCCCCGAGTGCATGGAGCTTATGAGAGCTTATGTTATGTGTGGTATCTACGATCCTGAAACTCACCCTTGCAATTCAGTAGAATGCCCGTACGTCTCCGTATGTTCACGTCGAGAACTCTGAACTGAATAGAAACCCTGAATGCGAACCATATTGGCCTCAGAACCTATCCAGGTCTGGCCGTTGTTTGAAAAAGAGAAAAAAAAGGTTTAACCAGTTTCCAGACTTTCAGACGTTGCGGACCCGGGGGTCAATTCAGACGAGCCCTGCATGGCACCCACGTGGAATCTATAGCAAACCCGGCGATCATTCTGCCAGTCGACTCGCGTAACTCTACTTTTTACTCATTCCGCTCAACTTCAGCGTGCAAGTTGTTTTCCAGACGTCGACTTTAAAGGAAGGGGCGTGTTCTATATAGTGCGTGTTGAGGTAAGACTTACATAAATTCATGAAATGACAACTAAATTGAGAGGCGGTGTATTCGAGAGGAGCCTGGAGAACCGTTACTTCGTGTTCGATGAACTCTTTCAGAAACCGCTGAAGCCTAAAGGAATTCGAAATGCGCTGCGCAAAACGGTGTACGAAAGTACAGAATGTGCATGGATGGATGGATTAGCGAGGGCTGCGAGAGGGTATCGTCCTGCAGTCAGGAGTTAATTCCTTGAAGGTTGACTTGAAGCCTGAAGGACTACAGGCGAGGGGGAGACCGGTGATTAATTAATTGCTTGAGCGTCGCAACAAATGCCGATTTCAAAGGAGAACTACAGCGCTAAGCGTCAGCAATTCTGTCGCTCACATGGTAAGAATTGGTTAATTGTTTGATTTTTACTCGTGCTGAGAGTTGTCTTGAATCTTTTCAGGCGCCAAGGAAGACCTATTTGTTGGATGTCTTCTCATGTCTCCCTCAGGCTGTGAAGTGTACATGTGATTTATGCGACTTTGCTATGTTAATAATCTGATCAAGTATGATTATTCGCTTTTCTTACAGTTACTCGAGTTGCTGAATCTGTCGCCATAACCACTTAGCTATAATGCTACCAATTACTCACGTTTGTGTTTGTATTCCATGAGCATTGGGATGGAAGCGTCTAGGAGCGGTGTTTTCGGAACTCCAGACCCTTCGCCGGCAAGATTACAGCAATCATATCTCTTCGAAGTCGTGCGTTGAGATAAAACTCGTCTATATCCATCACAGATCTAATGACCTTGATGGGCTAAAGCTGGAAGGTCACTAAGCTTGAAGTGGGTCCTGACTCCTCGTTAACTTAGGCTGTGTTCAACCGCGCAAGTGACAATAATCATGATTCTTGTCACTAAATAAACGCTGAGTCTGAATCTATGGCAGTCCGGACCCCGACAAAAAGCTGTAATCTGCACGAATTCTGCGAAGTTCAGCCCATCTTCGGCGCCTCGTGTGCCATCGGGATGCAAATCCTCCACTGGAACCTCTTCGTCAAGTCGGAGTCGCTACAAATCGATTTTGATGCCCCTATTTCTTTGCCAGTACTCCGCCACTGCAATTCACTGCAATTTGACTGCGATCGGACGCACATGATATAGATCACAACACGACATGGAGCTCGTATATATAGCCCTTCTAAATCCCTTCGCCATCCCTCCATCTGTTTTACGATGTCTTATCAATCGATGCCAGAACCCAAGTACTGCCCGAACCCAAACCCAAGCAGGTCGGACGTCGATTCTTTGCCACCAGCGTACTCTGAGAGGGAACCGCAAGCTGAGGCTGAGCAATCTCAGCAAGCGTCGACCTCATCCGGATTCCAACTCAGCCATGATGCTGATGTTCTCATTCGAACTTACTTGCCAACTCCCGCCCGAGACGAAAAGATTCGTGTGGAGGCTTTACCTCTTCCGTTTTGTTTACCCCAGAGCAATGCTTCGCTCGGAACGTCCTTTGCGAGAGGGTACAATCCAGTTCTCGAGGGTGTCGGCATCTCGCAGGAGGCCCTTCTAAGCTTTATTGATGGGCTTAATCTTGCTATCGTGGCTAGTCCGCCTTTACGTGTCGTTGATGTAGCTGGAGCGGTTATCGGGTTCTTGTGAGTACATAACGCACTTGTCTTTTTTTGTTCTTATTTGAATTAAAACCAATGTTTCTCACTTCCTAGACCTCATCATTGGGCCTTGATAGCAGGTGCAGTGATGCAAACCGTCGCTCAGACCGGTATACACGTTCTCTCCAAAACCCTCACCGATCGATACCTCCGCGCAGCCAACCTGAACTTATTCAAACCCCGAGGACTTTCAGTCCGGATCTGCACCACCCCTGCTATGCTTCTTCTCCTAACCCATTCGGAAGCTCCTGAAACGACGTACAAAGATACGCTCAACAAAGTCGGACGAGGTGTAGGATCAGTTCTTCTGAAACTTCCGATTCCATTCTCCAGTCGGATCGTACGAGCTATAGCGGATAAACCACCGACAATAGCTCCTACTTCCGCTGATGGACCGCAATACAGTCCAGTGCTTCTGAGGAGGTTAGCATTAACGGAAGGGTTGGCGTTGGATGTGAATTTGGACGTTCCGCCACCTGCAAAGCCGAGGGGTATGATGGAAATCGTGAATTCGTGGGGTGTCAAGCTTGATGAGGCGAGGGATCAGAAAGCGCAGAGGAAGATCGAGGAGAGGAGAAGAGCTTTACAGAGGATGCAACAAGCGGGTGTGATGGGTCCTGGTCCGGGCGTAGGTCATTTTGATCAAACGAGGATGGGAAATCCGAATACGCTTCAAGGGATAGCGGTTCCAAGTACGCCTCGTTATTCACCGAATGCACAATTTACGGGGCTTGTAGGGATGAGTGGTTCTGCGTATTCGCAACCGACCGCAATGCCGTCTCCTAGCTTGCCTCGCGCGGAACAAGTACCGTATCCTCCCGAGAAGGCAGGCTCAGGCGTATACCCCGAACCGAGACAAAGGAGGCTTAGCGAAAGTTCGAGCTCAAGTTCAAGCTCCTCTAGTAGCTCGAGCTCAGACGTTTGCCGAGCGACTGCACCTGTGCCAGCGCAGGTGGACTATCGGTATTCGAAGGATGAATACCGGCGACAGAAGAAAGAGCTTCGGCGCGAAAGTAAAAGGCAGAGGAAGGCACTCAAGCAGGGGATCCGGCATTCTTCGAACGAGATTCGTCAGGATTATAAGCAACAGAGGAAAGAGTTGAGGAAAGAGATGAAGTTGCAGAGGAAGGAGTTAAAAGTGCGGCATGGGAAGGGTCTAACAAAGATGAATAGAAAGGTGGCTAATGCTGATTTGTTGGAGCATTGGGCAACGGATAAAGTCTTGTGGGTGGTTATTATGAATGCAGAACAAGGTGGGTTTCTGCCCCTAGTTATTTGGTTTGGGGTGCTAATGGGTCTTGAATGGTAGATGCTAAAATTGAAGGCATCGAACTTGCCGAGAATCCTGAGAATGAGGAGAGGGTTGATGATAGGGCGTGGAAAGCTGAGATGCAGCTAGAGAAAGAAGAATTGGCTGATGTTGTCGAACATGAATGGGTCTATGGCGAGGATTGGGAAGCCGAATCGCTATACGAGCCACAGGCCTTTGCGTCGAAATCCGAGAAGAATTGAAGGTCATAGGTCTCGCCTGTCATTCATAGACACCCATATAACATCTGCTAGAAGTTGAACGTTTCGATGTTTACAACAAGCTGTACTGTTACCGTTAGGACATGATTGTCATCCGTTACGTTTTATTCTATGCAGGAATCGTCTCGCTCGTTGTAAGTTTAAATTGAGGTGGAAGTAGCCTTGTGTTCTTCAACCGTTTCTCTCTCATCCTCTTTCGCGATGTCATGCTCCATCTCTCCGCGTTCAAACTCCATCTCTGCCCTCCATGCTTGTTCGTCGATTTGTTCTTCATCCTCCGGGTTCTCGGCGATATCTATACCTTCGATAATGTCATCTGTAAAAAGCATGGTCAGTGCCGTGTCGAGAATGATTGCAACAGTAGAGACACACCTTTCTCAGCATTCATGATGACCAACCAAAGAACTTTCTCTGTATCCCAGCTCTCCAGCAGATCCGCATTAGCCACTTTTCCCTCCATCTTTGTCAATCGAGGCCCGAGCACTGCGCCAGCTATCCCGGGTAAACGATTACCACCCAATAGAGCTCGCCTACTTCGCTCTGCAGCTTCCGTCTGAATCTCTCTCTGTCGTCGGTAGTCGTCGAAGGTCGCGACCGCTTGAGAAGCGAAACGTTTGAACCCGCTATCACTACTGCCGGTAGAGTTCGAGCTTGAGCTAGAACTCATACCAGTAGGCATACCGGGCCTCAACATGTCGGAGCGAGATCCTACACTTCTACCTATTCCCCTAATCCTGCCTAGACCCACACCGGAATCTATCACCCCAGCCTGCTCAAACCTCTCCAAAGCTCTTCTCCTCTCCTCCGTATTTCTCTCAGCCCTGCTCTCCTTCGCCCCATCGAATTTCACCCCCCATGAATGCATCGTATCCATAACTCCCTCCGGTTTCGCAGGAGGCGGCATCCCACTCGCCTCGACAGGCAATGCCAACCCCTCTGTCAATGCCAGCCTGCGCATCATCACGGGGCTGTTAACCGGATCCCCTGACACTCCTGTGGCGGATACTTTGGGCGGTTTGTCTGCTACAGCGCGTACGACTTGATGTACGGTCGGAAGAGGGAGTCGTAACAGCACTTTCCCCACCCCTCTCCCGACTTTGTTCAACTTGTCCTTGTTCGATTTCGAAGGAGCTTCGGAGTTGGAGAGGAGGAGGAGCATGGCGGGTGTTGTGCAGAGACGCACGGAGAGGCCTCTGGGTTTGAAGAGGTTTAGGTTTGCGGCGCGGAGAAAGCGGTCTGTGAGGGTTTTTGAGAGGATGTGCATTGAGGTTTGGGCGGCGGTTTGGAGTAGGGCCCCCGCGATCATAGCCCAATGATAGGGGCTACGAGAATGTTAAAATGGCACAAAATGTTTAGCGAACATAGCTAGTAATGAGAATACGGTACTCACACGAAGCCAAGAATCTTTCCTGTAAGATCTACTACACGTAGAGGCGGGCTGGCTACGATAGCCAGATTTAATCCATCAACAAACTTCAAGAATGTCTCCTGCGAAATACCAGCAGCTTCGAGAGACGGGTTGTACCCCCTCGCGAAGGCCGAGTCGAATCTGGGTCTCACAGCAATTTGGGGAAGACAGAATGGAAGGGGGAGACTAGGAGCTTCAGACTCGTCTGGGTGCGAAGCGGGTGAAGGCTGAGGAGGTAGGAAAGACCGAATAAGAAGATTCGCATCTCGAGCAAGCTGAATACCGGATGAGGTTGCTGTTGGTTCGTTCTCAGCATAAGCGGGGGCAGGCGTGCCATCTAAGGAAGAGTTAGACATGTTGGAAGCCTAGGGGTGTAAATGAGACATACCGGCAACAACGTCTTTTTATAGATGTTGAGGCTAGATGTGTATCACCCTACAGCTCTGTGCATAGCCCTTACAAATGTAGGGTCATTGGCCATTCTTGGTCATTGCAGGTGGCGGCGAAAAGACCATCAATTCATTTGCCTTGAGGCGATGAGAAGGAGCGAAGATTCGGAAGCTATTTCACAAGTCATATGCATTCTTAAGACTGCGCAGTGCGCCACGGTCTGTTGAAATACATCAGTGACTAAGATTTTGATTTTAACGTGGACGCGCACCAATTGAGATACGCGATGAAAATCATGAAACACGATTCATGGCGCTTATTCCTTACCAGTCTGAATTTGCGGGACGCGTTGTATCCATAGCGCCTCTCAGACCGGAAAGACGACTCGCGAGACGAACCACAGGCCTCGACATCGAAATCCGAGAAGTGAAAGTCATAGGTCTCGCCTGTCTTCATAATATTCACTAGAGGTTGAACACTTCGATGTTTACAACAGGCCGTACTGTTGCCATTAGGGACATGCATGTCATCCATTTATTCTATCCAGGAATCGTCTCGCTCGTTGCAGGCTCGACTTGAGGTAGAAGTAGCCTTGTGTTCTTCAACCGTCTCCCTCTACTTCTCTTTCACGATGTCATGCTCCATCTCTCCGCGTTCAAACTCCATCTCCGCCCTCCATGTTTTTTCATCGATTTGCTCTTCATCCTCCAAAATCTCGGCGATCTATACCTTCGATAACGTCATCTGTAATAAAGCATGGTCAGTGTCGTGTTGAGAATGATTGCAACAGTAGAGACACACCTTTCTCAGCATTCATGATGACCAACCAAAGAACCTTCTCTGTATCCCAGCTCTCCAGCAGATCCGCATTAGCCACCTTTCCCTCCATCTTTGTCAATTGAATTGCGCCAGCTACACCGGGTAAACGGTTGTCACCGCCCAATACAGCTCGCCTACTTCGCTCTGCAGCTTCCGTCTGAATCTCTCTCTGCCGTTGGTAGTCGTTGAAGGTCGCGACGGCTTGAGAAGCGAAATGTTTAAACCCGCTACCAATACTAGACGAGTTCGAACTTGAGCTCAAACTCATCCTAGTAGGCATGCCGGGTTCAACATGTCCAAGCGAGATGCTAGACCCGCACCTCTACCCATGCCCCTACCCCCGCCTAGGCCTACACCAGGACTCATCATCCCAGCCTGCTCAAACCTCTCTAAAGCCCTCCTCCTCTCTTCCATATTCCTCTCAGCCCTGTTCTCCTTCACCCCATCAAACTTCACCCCCCATGAATGTACTATGTTCATGACACCCTACGGCTTCGCAGGAGGCGGTATCCCACTTGTCTCAACAGGCAATGCCAACCCCTCTATCAACGTTAGCCTGCGCATGATAACGAGGCTGTTGACCGGATCCCCTGATGCTCCTGTGGCGTATACTTTCGGCGGCTTGTCTGCTATAGTGCGCACAACTTGATGTACTTTTAGGAGAGGGAGTCGCAACAACACTTTACCAACTCCTCTCCCAACTTTATTCAGCTAGTCCCTTTTCGATTTTGCAGGAGGAGCATGGCGGGTGTTGTGCAGAGACGTACGGAGAGGCCTCTGGGTTTGAAGAGGTTGAGGTTTGCGGCGCGGAGAAAGCGGTCTGTGAGGGTTTTTGACGGGACGTGCACTGAAGTCTGGGCGGTGACTTGCATTATGGATCCCGCAATCATAGCCCAGTGATAGGGTCTACAAGTAAATTGTAAAACGGAAGGAGATGATTGATATTCAGTAAGCATAGCCAGTGATGAGAAAATGGTACTCACATGAAACTGATAATCATTCCCGCAAGATCTACTACACGTAGAGGAGGACTGGCTACGATAGCCAGATTCAGTCCATCAACGAACTTCAAGAACGTCTCTTGCGAAATACCAGCAGCCTCGAGAGCCGGGTTGTAACCCCTCGCGAAGACTGAGTCGAATATGGGTCTCAAGGCAATTTGGGGAAGACAGAATGGAAGGGGGAAACCGGGAGCTTCGAATTCGTCTGATTGTAAAACGGGCGGAGGCTGAGGAGGTAGGAAAGACCGAATGAGAATACTAGCGTCTCGAGCAAGCTGAATACCGGATGAGGTCGCTGTTGGTTTGTTTTCGGCATGAGCAAGGGCAGGCGTGCCATTTAAGGGGGGAATTAACCATGTTAAACGTCTAGGAGTT
Organism: Neonothopanus nambi; assembly: GCA_003987895.1. Lineage (NCBI taxonomy): Eukaryota > Fungi > Basidiomycota > Agaricomycetes > Agaricales > Omphalotaceae > Neonothopanus > Neonothopanus nambi. Next base: position 3,400 of record RCHF01000442.1, on the reverse strand, counting down.
TGATTCCGACATACTGGCAGCAACGTCTCTTTATAGATGGGGCATGATTAGCATCATCTGCAGCTCTGTGCATACATAGCCCTTGAAACTTGCAAAGCGGTTGGTCCTTGTCCGTCATTGCAGGATTGTAGGTTGCGACGAAAAGACGTTCAGTTCATTTATCTTGAGGTGGTGAGAAGGTGTAACCATTCGCCGAGTTATATACCCTCTTAAGACTGTGCCACAGAAACGGCCTGTCAATTGCATTCAAACACATCAGTAGCTAGGAAAGATTTTGATTTTAACGCACAAACGCACCAACCCGGCACCAATTAAGATGAAAATCATGAAATAACATTCATGGACGTTACTGACTCCAAATTTGCGGGATACGCTGTGTCTATAGTATACCGGTAATCTCAAATCAGTAAAACGGACATAGTAGAGCAAATAAGCATTCACCACGACGCTTTTCATCAGTCAAGTCCAGGTTTGCAGCGAGTATTTCAAAAATCACGTGGCGCCGTAGGAAAAATTTGGGACGCTTCCAGAGCTGCCCCTATTTGCCCTTTCTTCTACCCACAATGCCAACATCTGTCGAGTCAATATGTAGCATTCTGACCTGCACTTCCAACGAATACTTTGAACTCTACGATAACAGAAAACTCTTCACTGACGTTCTCTCTGATGATGCTCTTCATGTCGTTACTTGTTACTGTCAAGAACTACGTGCTGCTGACCAGCGATATCATCTTGACAACCTTTTATCAGCCATGTTAGCGCATGCACCACATCCGGATGGAAAACGATATGTTGCCGTCTCCATTCATGTTGCCCGTCAAAAAGGGCATGAAACAGTGATCGAGCTTGCGAAAGCTTGGATGGAATATTTGTTCCTCCCTAGTCAGTTCCTCAATAAAACTTCCGCTTTACATTGACTAATTCCTTCTGAGTCAGTGCTGACATTCTCGCAGGTGAAGACAAGCATGCCCAGTGGCAGCGAAACCCCTACCAACGATGGTACAACTCGATCGGGCCAGGGAGGTCTCAGAGAGGCTGTCAGTATGAACAACTTGCCTTCTCGCTTTGGTACATTGAGATGATCTACAGGTTGCCCTCCGCGAGCAACATTATTGTGCTATTACTCGGACTTTTGATCTTGCTCTTGTCTATGAAATGTTAGCTAAAGGACAGGAGGATAAAATTCCTGACGTGCCGCATCGTAGCATGAATGCCGCTCACATTATTCCCTATCCACTGAACAACTTCAATGACAGCATCACAAGTGGTCTCGAAATGGTATGATATGTTATTATATTTCTTTTCAAGTGTCCTTATCATTAGAGACAGACAGATATAGCTCGTACCCTGGACATGTTCCAGTCTTGGACACAAATAGATATCGGGAAGCTCATTGGATCCAAGATCGACTCTCCCGAAAATGCCATTTTTATGACATCTGATGACTATACTTCCTTTGGACGATTTCTCTTTTATTTCGACAAAGACGCGGTCAGTTGCCTTTACGATCATTTGTTGCTCTTGGGGTTGATACCCAGTAGTATCCTGATAATATTAACAAGTACAAGGTGCGAATGGTTCGCAATGGACTCAGGTTGAGTAACGGACCATCGTCTGCTGATGCGGATTTCCGTTCTTTGGCGGAATCGGGTATTGAGCCTCCTGATCCCGAGTTTCTTCGTGTTCATGCTGCCTTCGCAAAGGTCCTACATTTTTCTGGCGGAGGCGAATACTCTGAGAGAATTAGAAGGGATGTAGGAAGGACTTCTATCCAAAGTGATTTTGCGTCCATTCTGATACAAAAGTTGCAGATTGTGGTACATTAGCCACAACACAACGCTTTGTATTCGTACTCGTACTCCTGATTGTCCCACCACTTTGCTAGCAAACTCATTATCAATGCCACCGATCAGGGTCCTTGCTGAACTCGGAACGGTGTAGAAAAGGGAACTTCTCAGAAATTTCGCGAGCCTCGGAGCTTAGTATTGAACAAGGCGACATCTGCCAACGGAGTATACATAGCTCCTTACTGTGTATACCTCATGCATGACAGTGTTCAATTTCCGAGCATCGATGACAGAAATCCTTTCTTTCTGTGAGCAAGATTCAGGCTGTATCAGGAATTTCGGGGCCTAACAAATGCCCAAGACAGAGCCTGACATCCGATCGATGTTCTCATGGCCTTTCTTCAACACCTTCCATTCAGCACATGCCGCTGTTTGTTTATTCTAGAACGGCTGCTGGTTGGTATCTGAGTACATCTGTTAGAGGAACAGCCTAATCCGGTACTGAAACTGGGTCCCAATGAAGAACGATCGGATCCTGCACTACACACATGCCGTGGACACCTGTGGAGTAACCTAGTAAGTCATTTGCACCCTAGATCTGACTATTGACACAAGAGCATAGGCCTTGAGGCGTCCGTCATTCCAACTGTCAATGAATGCGAAGTTCTTCAGGATGAGTCTTGGCTTCCTCTTCCAAGAACACTGTCAAGATTATCTGATGACCCAAAGACAGAAGATGTGCTTGATACTACGTGATTTGAGTACATTTCATGTAACGAATGGGATAAGTGTTTGCATCTCGCTCTATATCAATTAGATTCTGTGCTTTCATTCCACATTTCAGTCGAAACACGGTACTTGTCTCTTCTCATCCGGTTACTGATAACACACTTTGTTACTGTGCAACTCATGTCTCTACATCGCATGTTCACAAGTTCTTTCCACCGCTCGACAAACCCTAGCCAGACGACGTCAACAATGGATCAAGAGTCTTCCACAGAGAAAGAGATTCACATTCGGGAACAACTTGATGAGCTACTGTTGAAAAATGCTCAAACCTTGCCCATCTCTGAGGTAAGACTTAACAAAGACATTCAACTAACGTTTTTACTTTTCCTTGTCTTTGAACATTGACAAATGATACCTTCAGATGCCAGTCTTGCATTCTCCTCTCAGCCAGCAAGACTTGCTCACTATACTGAAGAGCTATACTTCAGAGCAATTTGCAAAGCAGTTCGAGTATTCTTATTATGGTGCAGCTTCCCAGCCCTCTGGTATTGTGTTGGATAATAGGATTTATGCCATTGACATGCTGGAGTCAAGTGGTGCTGTTGATGATGAGATAGCCAAGTGGAATACAAGAATGAAGATAGGTGCAGCTGTCTTGAAGTATGTTTCAATTTTTTTTAAACCTGAGCTCAAAGTGGAGAACTGAAGAACTATTCAGATGTGTGCAGCTACCTCTGTGGGCACAAAGTGAGTCTATTTATTTCAATATCAGAGATATGTAGGCTAAGTATACTTATTTTGTTTTTTCAGAAGCTCTACAGGAAGCTCTTGACATTGAGGAAGCTAGAATACTCAAGAAAGTCACTGGAAATGGGTGGGCCCTT
>RCHF01000441.1:0-26237 GCA_003987895.1 Neonothopanus nambi | reverse complement strand
AGGTTGAAGGAGTTGCTGTCCAAGAGCGTGTCTCATCACGTGACCTTACCAGTCTCAGTTCACTTTCCAAATCCTCAACTCATTCAACTCAAGATTGTTGAAAGATGTTCCTGTTTTACACTCGTGCATAAATAACCATGTGCTATTAGATGTAAAGACATATCTCTCCAAGCATCGTACAACCCTGCAAACGAGATAAAGTAATGTATAAGTCGGGTGGTGATCAGTAGTAATGAACGGCAGGTGCAACGCTGGTAAAAAAATAGAAACAGAGTCCATGCAGATAGACGTTGTCAGCACCTCTATATTTCGCCTCGATCTTCAATGGCGCCGGCACGACTGATCTTGATTATTGCGACACCCAAACATGATCTACCGGTTCCAAGATAGGAGGGACATATCGCCCAAACGTCTGCGGAAGAGCGCAAGTCAGAACCCAAGCGTAGAAATCCAGGCATATCACTTGCCTGGGTTTGATCAAATGGCGTGCTGTGCCAGCGATAGCTAACAAGACGAACAGGGCCGCAGCGGCAACGTAGGCCCAACCAAGGAATGGGTTCTTGCCTCCAATCCAGGACACGGTAGAGATTACAATCGACTTGGTACCCTTGTATGGAAGAACAGGGAAGTCTAGAGGGGCAACGTCGCAAGTAAGAATAGTATCCCAAATGGAATATAGGATATCAACGCACTTAAACCAATAACAATCTGATATTTTCCATTCTGCATCGTATCCTGATCGTTTCGGCCATATAGTTTGGTAAATGTAGGCAGCCCCGCCGTGCGCATCCAATTTTGGAAGTGCTCATCAGCCTTCAAGTCTGGCGGAGGATTGTCATTAGTGTATACTCCGCCCGGATACTTCTTTGCCCAGTTCGGCGGAGGAACGATGTCCTCCACGGAAGAGTATCCGTTACCGATGGGTGTAGAGACGTATTTCTTGGACTCGCCAGGCCAGGCAATATTAGTAGAGGAAAAGTTGTACGTCGTCGTTGTCGGCGCTGAAGACGAATCGAGAAGAACAAGTGTGGAATAGGTGTCTGTTCCGACAGGAAAAATTAGTACATACTGATGACAAATGCGCACGCACGCACCGTTAAATAAAGAGTTGGCAATCAGTCCGCAAGGGTAGATGGGCTTGCCATTAAGTGAACCAAGCGGCTTGCAATCACTGCCATCCAAATCCTTCTGCGTGCCACCCTTCCCCCTCAATTGGTCGGAGTTCAGACTCTTCACATACCGACGATGATTCTGGAAGAAGTTGGTGAGCTTGTAGTAGAAGAATACGCCAGGACTCAAGTCAGCCGGTACATCGAAGTGCAAGACACACTGCAGCTGATTTGAGACATCAAAATCGCTGTTGCCAGTGTTGTTCAAGAAGGCGTATACAGGAGGAGTAATGTTACTGGCATCTTTGGAAGTCGACGAGGAAAGGCGATAGGAGTACTTGGAAGAGGGAAGAGCATAGAAAGTGAGTGAGGTATTGGACGCCGATGGTGTTTGCTTCTCGCAGTCGGTATAGTCAAAGCTCATCTCAGAAACGAGGGAAGAGCCCCATATGAGGAGGCCACCTATTGGGCCAAAGATGATACCGATAATGAAAAAAGTTGGAAGGACAGTTTTGGGAGTGAGAATTGGCTGCCAGGCTTTGAGTCGCTGTTGCTTGAAAGCAGTGTCTGTGAAGGGATTAGGAACTGGAATGAACGAAGGAACTGGAGAAACTCACTTGCTGGTCTTCTCCAACCACCCTTCTCCTTTTTATTCTCGGACGACCTGTCGTCGTTGTCTGAGCCTTTGCGTCTGAAGAGGCCCATGGTAGCTGGTGATGGGCGCAGTAGTGTGAGTTGTCTCCGCTTAGTCATGCCTACTGAGGTTCTCAACACTGCCATTGCAATTTGCGGAACAGCCATGGTACAAGTACATCCGATTAGAGGGTCTAAGTAATACACAATTGTAACCTATCTACTATGTCTTTTGCTTTTTCACCACTTTGATTCCTAATGCGTTTTTCTTTGGCGGAATCTTCTTCGCTGTGGATCCTACCTTGGCTGCTTGTAGGTTTATCAACGAACGGGTCGAGTCTGATAGAAGACTCTGCACCGTAGGCTCGATAGCGTCCGCTTTCCGCTTCACCGTGACGACTTGTGAAGTATCCATTACCTGGGAAGACGTCGTTGACGGCCCAGCGACCTTCGAAAATACTTCCCTCACGAGTTTCTCGTCCTCCTCCTCCAGCTTCTGCCGTTCCAAATCTTCCTCATTCTCGATTTCCTCCATCCCAACTTGAGCTAAAAGATCAACCGAGTTTCCTACCCTCTCGTTCCGAGCATTTCGAGCACGGATGTCCTGCAGCGCATCCAATATGTCCATCTCTCTCTTCGAGTCAATCGTACGGTTCTCTAAAGCTTTCATAGGATTGTTCTCTTCCTCTTCAAGCTTCGCCAGACGGTCTTCCTCCTCCACGGCCTGTTCCTCCCTCCAAGGTTCGAAATTTCGTGAAGCACCATGTTCTGCTGCATAGTCAGTATTCTTTGGATCAGTCTTGAAGGTAATCTCTGCTGAGCACAAAGTACTACAATAGAAGTGTTAGAAAGCCTGAATTGAGGAATGAGAGAACCTCATACCATTTGATATAGAACCGGAATATCTTGATCCCATAGTAGTCCTCTCCTTCGACAGTCTCTTTTCTGGCGTTGAACTTCTTTCCCTTGTAGATGTACTCGCCGCATGTATTACATCGCCTGATATGAGCATACTTAGAGCTAAATCTAGATTCATGATAGAATGAGACTAACATTGAAAATGGAGCCATAAGACGAACAACCTGCTGCGAGTTCTTAGGCTGCTTTCTTCGGGGAATCAAGTCCGGATCGAAGTCGGGGGGAAAGTATTTGTTGAGAACTGGAGAATATTGAGAAATTGTTCAAAGCGAACTGAAAAATAGTTGCTCACCTTTACGCTCTGACATGATGAAGAGAGACCGAAAGCAATAAGCTAAAGTACTTACTTACTAGGTACGAAACCAAGTATGAAAGCTTATGTAAGGCGTAGAGGCTTGCTGATTCCCACGAAATCTCTCTCTCGCAAATACCTGCTACTAAGTATAGGCAAAAATAGATGATTATACTCGTTGATTAGCGCAATCAAGTCCCTGTCTATATGTCTCTCAAGTTTTGGAAACCCGGAACCGCAGGTCCTGGAAGCACTCTCGACAGGGCTACTCAAGCCGAGGAAAATGTTGTTCAGTCTGCGCCCGGGTACGCGTCACTTTCAATCCAAAATCAACGAGAGCGTTTGCCTATTTTCAAGCACCGTATGTCCTGATGCACTTGGTTGACGGACATTGTGTCACTTCATTTTATAGGTGACAAGCTGTTGTACTGTGTCGAGACATATGGCGTTATGATTGTAGTCGGACAGACTGGATGTGGAAAAACTACGCGTGAGCAATGAGTGCTGTATTGAGCTCTTGACTGATCGTTTTTCATCATCAGAACTCCCTCAATATCTCATGGAGGCTGGCTGGGCAAGTGACGGTAATGTGATTGCCTGCACGCAACCTCGACGTGTGGCAGCCACTTCTGTAGCAAGCCGTGTTGCTACAGAAGTTGGTTCTATCCTTGGAGATGAGGTACGGCACAAAATATCATTGTGACATTCCATGTCTCATTATCTTTGTTTGTGATAGGTTGGATACACCATTCGTTTTGAAGATGTTAGCGACAAGCAACGGACACGGATTTTGTACATGACGGATGGAATGCTTTTTCGAGAAACTCTTGTCGATCCATTACTTAGCAGGTACAGTGTAATCATGGTATGAGGGACAAATGTCGGGTTTAAGCAAATATTAATGCACCCGTCAGATAGACGAAGCTCATGAACGCAGTATATATACTGATCTTCTGCTTGGCGTACTCAAAAAGTGGGCGAAATCTTTTGAAATAATTATTCTTCATTCAATGATATCGTTTGCAGGATACGACGCAAGCGCCCATCGCTGCGTCTGATTATATCTTCTGCGACACTTGACGCTACCTCTTTTTTGGAGTACTTTACGTCAGGCTTGTCACCTCATGACGCCGTCATCGTAAGTTTAGAGGGACGTCTCTTTCCAGTGGAAGTAGCGTATCTTCAGGATCCCACTCCGGATTACGTCGGGAAATCTGCAGAGGTTGCTTGTGATATAAATGTCAAGGTATTCAAGGAATCTTCTTATGGACAGAACATGTCTACTGACGAAGGTACAGCAAGGTCCCGGAGATATCCTAGTATTTCTCACTGGCAGAGAAGAAATTGAGCGATGTTTGGAAGAGCTTTCTGAGCTTCTACCTAGGTCAGTGTTTCATCATACTTTTCTTGGTATTTACCGTCTGAGACAGTGCAGAATGCCCAAGTCTGCTCCTCGCTTAGTCCCCTTAGCTCTACATGCAGGTCTCTCCACAGATGAGCAGTTGGCAGTATTCGAGCCTCCTGAACGTGGCACGCGAAAAGTCATCGTCTCTACAAATATCGCTGAAGTACAGCTATACAATCTGTGTCGAGACTCAAAGGCTCACCTCTCATTTGCTTAGGCTAGTGTCACTATCGAAGGCATTAAATATGTCGTTGATTGTGGGTTTGTGAAAGTAAATAAAAGTGATTCCTCATCCACCGATTTTGATCTAATCGGTATATCACAGATCCGTACATACAATCCAACAACGGGTCTAGCCTCTCTGGCAACAGTCCCAACTTCCAAAGCGTCTGCAACGCAACGTGCCGGTCGTGCTGGACGCACGTCCCCTGGTAAATGCTACCGTCTGTATCCACTTCCGGTGCTCGAAACTCTCCCGCACTCAACTCCTCCCGAGATAACGAGAACGGATATGACTACACCTATACTCCAACTAAAGTCACTCGGAATAGACAACCTGATGAAGTTCGAGTGGGTATCCGCCCCCCCGGCGGAGAGCGTTCTCCGAGCGCTCGAGAATCTTTTTGCTAGTGGCATGATTGGTGAAGATGGAAGACTCACACCTGTCGGGGAAAAAGTTGCGGAATGTCCAGTGGAGGTGGGAATTGCAAGGATGGTTGGTCTCGTCATGTCTTTCTTTCGTCTATTTAAATCCGAAACCTGAAGGCTCCTTAGCTTTTCAGCTCTCGGGAGTACCGATGTGGAGAAGAGATATTAACGATTGCGGCTATGACATCGGTTCAAGTTCGTCTTCGCTTGTTTAAGTAGACGCTGCAGCTGAAAGAGGAAAAAAGGACGTGTTTGCCATTCCTGAGGGTGCGCCAGGGGCGCTGGCCGAACTGGAACGTCGAAAGTTCACAGCCGAGGAAGGAGTCAGTTAAAATGCCCTTTGTCATGGCTTTCGCTAATGCTAATTTCGTCAGGATCACTTGACTTTGCTGAACGGTATATACATACCACATCTCCTCAAACTTCCATGTTTGACCTTTCTACACTCCAGCATATAATGCCTTTACACGATATGGGCGCTCGTCTGGATGGTGTAAGTCTCACGCCTTATCCTTCCGAGCCATGTCAAGAGCAGTATCCATTCGGGCTCAACTCAAGAAATATATGCAACGCTTCAACCTTCCTCTGGAAAGCTGTCAAGGAGATGCAAAGCGACTGCGAAGGTGTCTTGTAAGCGGATATTGGCGTAACGGTGCAAGATGGATAGGAGACGGAACGTATCAATCCGTCAGAGGGAATAAAGTGCGCTTCCATTCAGATTGCTTAATAAACAATCAGACTTAATTTGCTGTTCACCCATTCAGACTTTGTATGTCCATCCTACATCCGTGCTCTTCACACGAAAACCACGGTCAGGCTGGGTCATCTTTCATGAAATGGAGGAGACGAAAAAGACACAGTACGTTGTATTCCCAATGTACTTTTGTCTTTCGGTCACTAATGCTTGACAGAATACGCATCATTACCGAAATTGAGCCCGACTGGTAGGATGTTGCTTGGGCTTTGAATGATAATTATTTCTGATGACTGCTCTGCAGGTTACTTGATCATGGTCATCAATACGAAGACAAGACGTCGGGCGCCGGTATCGCTTTCGCGTAAAGTTAACAACAAGTGAAACGACAGCCTTTTTTTGCTTGTATCCCACCAACGGGCACAAATGTCACGGAGCCTCAGTCTTTTATCATTAAATGACCTCATTTTCCTGCGCCTTCGCGCCTTTACTTCTGCCTTTGTCTGCGAAGTCCTTGGTTAGGTTTGACCAGGATAGTGACGTCATTGCAGGTTCAAGATATGGTTTTACTTTCTGATAAGATGCGTACAATCGTTGAAAGGCAATGTCACCGGACTCACGAGCACGCTTGCAACTACTTACTGGTCCCTGTACATGTAGGTGCCATGGCATAGCGTACATTACGTAATAAAATATCTTGTTTGAAACTTAATCACGTGCAGTATTCAAAACGCAATGGGAGCCTCTCAGTCAACGTCAGTGCCAGGAGAGAAGGTGTTTCGTACTGAGACACCTATTGAGGTCAGTCAAATCTTCGTGTTTTGAAGACGCAGAAGATTATGTTGTTTTCCAGTTTTCTCCTGATGTTGTAGAGCAACTATCCGACCGTCAGGCCACGCCCACCACTACCCCAGAACGTCAATCAACGCTCGATGACCATATTCGCTCTCGCATTCAGAGCGAAGTGAAACAGCTCCGGAAAGCAGAGGAGGAAGTTCAGAAGGAAATTCAACTGGCGCTAGAGAAAGAGAACCTAGACCGAGAGAAAGCCATGGCTGGGGAGGTTTCGGAAGGACAAGAAGCTGGTGCAGGCGCAGTCAAAAGTAGTGCTGCCCTGTTCGGCGACTTAGAGGAAATTCGCGCCAAGATTGACAGATTTCAGTCTCGCAAAGATCTGAAAGATTGTCCTGAGGTGAAGGCGAGTCAAGAAGCTGTCGTATCTTGTTACAAGTACGTTCTCTTCAAATTCATTGTGTGCACACCTTTCATATGTCGTTAGGACGCATCCCACTACATCTTTAGAGTGCTGGAGGGAAGTTCTCAAATTCAAGGAATCTGTTGCCCGAGTGGAAAAGGCAGGCAATTGTACTCGACAATGTTTTGAATCAGACACTGATTTATTTTCCCTAGGATTACTTTAAAACATTGCAGTAATTCGTACTCGTAATCAAATCTGCCATCATCCATCATCCTTGTCGCGCATTCTCCAAAGCGTCCATCGAGTCCAGGTAAACAGTATTTTACGCAATAAAAAAGTGTTGTGGTCAGTCTAGTCTATTTGTTCGAACCATATTGACTAGCTGCTCCCGAAGAAAAAGTCCACGACATGCTGCAACCATTCCACCGTCCCATCCTGGTCTCAGTATGCTATTCCAACAGAAAGCGTCGAGCGATCATCTGGCTGAGAATATGCAGATCCAGTTGTCGCCTGAGAGAGCCGATTTACACCCCCACCCCGATGATTCGTGTTTCTAGAGAACCATGACCGATTTGAGCCCATCGACGACCGATTACCACTCCCATGAGAACTCCTGGCACCAGGACGCAGTGTCTCACTGCTCAGGTTGCCTAACGCTGCAAGCAGTGATTGTAGTGGGGCTCGTCTCTGTCGCTGAGAATCATCCGCGCTTTCTGTGGAGTACAAAGACTCCGAACTGACCGTGGAAGGTTTGTGAGATATCTGTGCGGGGATTGGTTTTTTCACCTGCTCCGTCTTCCCACTCGGCGGAGGTTCGGCGATCGAGCTCGCTCTCAAATTGGTGTACTTGGTGGTGGAGCGTAGAGGTTTTGGTTTGGAAGGGGTTTTCTCTACGACGCGTTTTGGATGAGGCTCTGTACCTCTTCCTTTGGATTTTGAAGTTGGCGCGCTCGCGACAGACCCATCAACACCCGCAAACTTCACTTTTGTCTCGGAAGGTGGCCAGAACAGCGGTCGATATGTGTAGTTCCGTGGTCCAGAGAAAGTAGTTGCGTTTGCCATCGTATTCTGCTTCGTGATTCGTAATTTATCCTACACATCACTTCGGTGAATCTGTTGAATTACAAAATGCCATTTTCTACTCACGGCTTCCTTCTGTTGTTTCGCTTTCGTCCGTTTTATCGATTTGCCCCATATCGTCCATGCTGCCACTACAACAATCGCCAGTATCGCGCCGCCTGCCGTGCCACCTGCTATTGCACCCACAGGTAATTGGGTATCAGTGTTAGCCTGGATCACTGGCGCAGTCACTGTCGCTGCAGGAAATATAGTTGTAGTGGTGAACTGCACGCTTGCAGCAGCAATAGGGGACATTGTTGGGGGAAGTAAAACCAGAACCAACGAAAATCGGCCGTTCACTGATTATAAACATCTAATCCTCGTGTTGTGAACTTCAAAGAAAGGTTAACCACCAATAGGAGAAACACATGGCCTTAAGTACCTTATTGGTACCAGATTAAGGGCCTCGAGGCATCACATCACGATACGTATACTATACAAGTTAATCTAGACAACACGGTTAAGTATCGTGTGGTCCGCAAGAAACACTGGAAATACAAAAGTATAAGTAAACAAAGATGTTCAAGCTTCTGTCCCTTCCATTTCGGCAAGACTGGCTTCATTGAGGGCTTCAGCTTCGGCCATCATCTTCTCTTCCAGAGCTGCAACCCTAGCTTCCGACTCTTTTCTCTCCGCATCCAATTCTGCATAACGTTCTTGCAATAGCCTCTCACGTCGTTCGAGCACCTCAACCTCTTCTTTAAGTGCAGCGACCCGACGAGGACCAGCGGCTGTTTCATTGGCTTGAAGACGCAAGAAACTCTGGTACTCGGACTGCGTCCTCTGCAACTCTGCAAATGCGTCCGTTACTCTCTTGGAAAGACCCTCAGAGCGGGCCAGATATCCTCCTAGAACTTTTCCAAGCCTCTTCTCGGACTTGGCAGCTTTCTGAGATTCTTGAGTCATAAGTTCCCTACTTTCTGACAGCAGGAAGTCATAGCCTGCGACGCGCTTTTCCGACGACAGGTTGTCAGGTGCAACCCACGACTTGGTGTCTGGGTCAAAGACAAGTTTTCGTCGAATAGAAGCCCAAGAGAGACTATCGTCCACACCGTCAGCTTTAGAAAGGGCAAGAAGCCCTTCGCGGACTTGATCCGCATTAGCTCGTGGAAATCCAACCAGTGAAGCCAGTTCATTGTGTATTAGGGATTTAGCCACGTTGATGGCTTCGTCATCTGGTATAGCGTAAGTAGATTTGGAGCCACCTGGCCGCGAAGTGCCAGAGATAGGATGCTCGATAGAATCGTGTTGAAGGAGGGAAGCCAATTCTGCATTAATCAGCCTATGACCTTCAAATATTTCAGCATCTTCTTCTCCATCCTTCAATGTTAGTTGCCCAAGGAGAGTTGCAGCATCGACATTGGCCGGTCGGGGTAGCTGAAGGCGAACAACCTGAGTTCTCCTAGCTAAAATTCTACGCTCCTCCTCCTCTCGAGCACGTTTCAAGCGCGCATCCCGCTCTTCAGCGTCTTCTTCGATTGCAGGCCCGCGGGCGTCAGCCTCGTCAGCTTCTTCCTCTGGTATGAGTAGCTCAAAATTGTTTTCGGGCTTGGGAAGATTCATGAAGCTGGTTTGCAGAGCACGTTTTGCGGAATTAACACGCAACCTCCCTTCACTAGGAGTGGGATCCACAGACGCGAAACCGTCCGGATTGATCGAGAGATTGTCGCGTAGCGGGGTACGCAATGGAGTGCTGGATGCTAAAGAGTCACGAGGAGTTGCGGAAACGTCCCCTGATGCGCCGCGGAGAGGGGTGGCGAGGGGATTTGGTGTAAAAGCGACCTGATGGCGAGGTGTAGCGCTTTCAAATCCAGTACCTCCATTACTACTGGCGTGCATCGGAGTATTTTCTTCACCAAGAAGAGGTGTCTGAGCAATAGTCATGTTACGCAAATTACGAGCCTCTGAGAGAACATTGTCTTCTAAAAACAAGAAATCGGGAAATAAGCTCATGAGTGATAGAAGCTGAAAGTAGAGCACGTACGCTGAGGAGCAGTTCGAGGTGTTCGAGCCATTTTGGCATTTTCTAAACCCTCGTAGTCACTCAACAATCTGCCACTAGCATCGCTTCCCCCGCTGACCAATGCCTTCGCGCTCTCGCCGGCCCGACCGATTTTGACAATATCTTCCAGTTCAGCTTCACCCACTTGAGCTGCTGGCAACATCAATTTTCGTCGCCTACCGATCGACTCGGCTTCTTTCAGCTTTTGAATCTGAGCATCACGAGCTGCAATGAACTTGGTCTGATGCCCAGGACCTTCACCCTCTTTGCCATTCTTACGCTGCCTCTTCTTCCTCTCCGCTTCTTCTTCTTCAGGCTTACGCTTGTTCTCCAGTCTGCGGAGCGTATGACCAACTGGAGCAGCAGCAACTCGAGCCTGTTCTTCGGATGTGTCATAAAATCCTGGGGCTGGCTTCTTTTCAAAAGGAATGTCTGCATTGTACTGTTGTGAAGAAGTGAGGGTTAATGGAAGCTACAGTATGAGATCAGTGGAAGATACTAACATCCATCCCCTTTCTCTTGGTCTTGTGGCGCATTCTATGCAGATATTTAGGAACATATTGAGAAATTAGAGAGCAAAGGAAAAGGAAAACAAAACTCACATTATACCGGCTGCTTTCAGTTCTCGCTTTTTCTGCAAGACGGCGAGACGTCTGGCTTCTTCGAGCTGTCGTTCACGAGCTTTCCGTTTCGCCTTCTTGCCCTGCGTATTGGCTAAACGTGCTCGAGCTTCTGAAAGCATCTCCTTCTCTGTGTACAGACTTCGGAGTCAGATTTCGCTGTGAGTGATTCAGACAAAACGCTTACCGTCTTCATCCATGTCAATAGGATCTGGTCGAGCAGGTTTCGTTTCGGGATCAGGGTCAATTTCTCCAGGTCGCAAACGTCTAACATCGTCTGCACTAGGACCAGCATCACCACTAGGACCAGTCAAGCCAAGCTCCTCGTTTTCTTTAGCCTCTGCTTCATCTAAGAGCTTCTGATAACGCTCAAGGCATTGTGTAGCTGTGCGACCGACGATGGGAGCAATGGTCCGCCACTGAGTGGGCATTAACTTGGCCAGGTGCAAGAGCTTCTCGTCTTCAGTCTGCTGGTTTATGAGTGAATGTCATGGAGATAAACAGAGAAAGACTCGCCTTGGACCATTCCGTTTTCTTGATTGAGGGGTCCAGCCATTCGTACCAACGCGCCTTACATTGCTTCGGTGTCTTCCGTACTAGAAGTGATGATATACGGGCCCTGTAAAAGTTCAACAACGATGAAGAGAAAAGAGAACGAGCTTGCACACCATTGATTTTTGCCGTACTTGGCTATAGCAGCCTTGAGGACCTCGTCTTCGGTATTCTAGACGATACTTTAGCCAGTTGTGCAAAAGTCAGGGAACAAATGATCACCTTCCAGACACCTAGAAGAGAAGATAGGTCTTAAAGTAGCAGTGAGGAGAGGTGGATGTACATACCTCCTTTTATGATGATCCTGACCATTGTGGTTGAGAAATAACTTGATGCAGAATACTTGGAGTCGGAACGTAGACCAATCACATGACAGATCACATGACAACGTGATATCGGAGAATTGTGTAATCCGGCATTCAAGCCGATAGAACCGATTGGGACGGAGAGGATTCGGGTAAATATAAAGAAAGCGGGAAGGTGTTTGTTGCCGGCCTCTTGTCTGCTTATTATATGCCAAACAACATTCTACCTATCCCACTCTCTCCCCATTTCCCTCTTATCCTCCTACTCCCAACATGGACTTGCCTTCTGAACAGATGCCAGATATAAAGCTCAGGTGAACTCCATATTCTTTCTATCCTCTCTTGTGCTCATATCTTTTCAATGCTTTCTAGTGCTAAACCTCCGGTCGTACGCGGTGCCCGAGCGTGTACAACATGCCGTGCAGCAAAGGTGATCCTTTTTCTCCCCTGTTCTATAGAGTAAACCCATAAATCCGGCCTTCATTCAGATGAAGTGTGTTGGAGCCGAGGACGGGCAGAAGAAGTGTCAGCGATGCAGGCGTTCTAATGTCGAGTGTGTTCTTCCCTCTTCGTTTTTTTGGTAATCTAATTTTTTGTCAAATCTATAGGTGTATCTTTGAGAAACATCGTCGTGGTCGTAAACCGGGCTCCAAGTGCGTCTTTTTGCCATCTTCTCGTTTTTGTTTATTCAAACCTTTCGCAGGTTGTCAGAAGCATCTAAGATGCTTAGGCGACTAGAAAAGGGCTTAAATAACGCAAAACTGAAGTCGCAGGCTGCAGAGGCGGGACTTCCTCACCCTTATTCAGATTCACAACATTCTAGAACCCAAGACCCCCGCTATAGTGAACCTGGTCGGACTGACTCTTACCCCTCAACAAGTTCACGTTTTACATCAAATCAATTACCTCCGCTCTTACATCCCAATCAGAGCGAGTACACTGCTTCCAGCAACAGCTCTCAAACGATTGATGTTGACGAAGATGATGAAAATGCTGACCGTCCGGATGACAACATTTTCCCTGCCAAACTCATCAGCCGAGAGAATCAGCGAAATTCCTTTTTTCGCACAATTCTCAACCCCGAGGAGACCCCCACTCCGGGACCTTCCTCTTCCCGCGGCTCCTATAGTCCTCCTCAAACTCACCCATCGGCGACTTCTGCTGTAACTACTACTGGCGCTGGCACTGGCCTTGGTGACCCTGTTGCATCCGGTATTATGGATGAGGAGCAGGCCAGACTTCTCTTTGATCTGATTTTTTTGCGTCTGAATCCTTTCATCAATCTGTTCGATCCGGAATTGCACACTGTCTCGTATGTCCGGAGCAAATCACCCTTTTTGTTCACCGTACTTTTGATGGCTGGATGTAAATTCTTCAAGCCCGAGTTGTTCAAACCGTGTCAAAAGCTTGCCAATGAATTTGCGGTCAAGGCGTTCAGCGAATCTTGGAAAAGTGTAGAGGTCGTTCAGGCTTTCGCCTGTCTGACTTATTGGCATGATCCCGATGACAACGTTGGTTTGATTATTCTTTCACACCCAGCTCCAGCATTGATCTCGTTCTGCGCAGCGTACCTGGACATTTATTGGCTATGTAGGTGTCAAGCCAGCTTCCATCGTGTGCATTGTTTTGAATCCTCGTTAACTCAGGCGTGTCGCATGGCTGTCGAAATTGGCCTCAACCGTCATGTGCCTCATCCATCATCTCACGAGTCTGAATTACAAGTGCTAGAGCGGCGCAATCGCGAGCGGACGTATCTCGTTCTATTTGTACATGATCGTAGCCTCAGCACTCAAACGGGTCGAAATTGGATGTTACCCGAAGACGACTTTGTTCGCCATGCCGATACGTGGCATGACCGGACGGGCGGTCCCATTCGCCCAGAAGATGTCATCGTGGCTGCCTTTGTACAATTACGACACATTGCAGTGCGTCTGATATTCATGCATTTCACGCTTCACCTTCCACTGATAGTTTCTCAGGCTGAAACAACGGAAATTTTTCATACTTCCAGAGGTAGCAGCCCCAGTGACATCAACTATGAATATGTCCTTCGTAATTGCAACAGCAAACTCACTCAGTGGGGAGAAACCTGGGTCCGTGAAATGAAACGAGGTTTGCTTGATGGTTTATCTTGATAAAACAATGTATTCACTGGGTGATTCTAGCGGGAGGCGAAAGCTTTCACTTTTCGTTCTTGAGTTTTTTCCGGTTGTACGTCCGATTGTTCACCAACAGTTTTGGAATCCAAGACTCGGTGAGCCTAGTCAGGCTTCTTTGAACGATGCACTCATTCGTGACCCACAAA
Organism: Neonothopanus nambi; assembly: GCA_003987895.1. Taxonomy (NCBI): domain Eukaryota; kingdom Fungi; phylum Basidiomycota; class Agaricomycetes; order Agaricales; family Omphalotaceae; genus Neonothopanus; species Neonothopanus nambi. The sequence goes on along the minus strand of RCHF01000441.1, from coordinate 12,437 downwards.
TAGYTGACACGTGGCAGTCCAAGTGTTCAAGCATTATCAATATGTTATACCAGCGCCATTGACTCGCTCAGAATCATTTCCAAGGATTTTGCTAACATGAGCGTGCTCGTACGTTTTGGACATCTATCATCAACTTGTACCTGACCTGATGCCATTTTCAATTAGCGGTATGGCCAGGATTCCGTTAATATGATGTCGGCTTACTCGGCTGTATTTCTGCTGAGAGTGCGTGGTCGATTCTGTTAATATTCGCCGGGGTTCTCTTTTCCTGACATTCGTCACGTTTAGCTTCTCCGGAGTGCTACCACATTACCGCAGCTCCATGAGGGCGCTGCTGCCGAAGCACATACGGTTATTTCTAAGACAGCTGATGCATATTATGAGGCTTCAATGCTCTCTCCGACTTCCAGTTCAGCGGCATATCACGCCCGGTTCCTCCGGGGCCTCCTCGCTAATGACATCTTTAGATCCCGAAAGCCGGAAAAAGCAAGATATGAAGGCGGCGGCGGTCTTTCTCTAGATCCCCGGTTACAAGGTGTGCCTCTGACGTCCATCATGTTGATGTATTTTTTCTTTGACTGCTGATATGGATTCGTTCCTTTTCTCTATTCCAGGGTCACAGACCTCCGCTCAATCACCTTCGACATATTCTCAAACAGGTGTTCAGCCGCACGATCTCTCATCACAACAACAGTTCCCCGTGTCTCCTCGTGCCTCCTCTAACCCTTCACACGGACATAGTCACTCTCATGAAAACGATCATCCGAGTGCCTCCATGAACAATCATTCGAATGGAGCTCCAGCCCCTCCGACACCGTCAATTCCGCCTCTCGTCGGTCACCATCAAGGATATATGCCTCCAGCGCCGCAGCACTCTTCCGAACTTGATGCTCAGTACTGGAGAAATATGTTCCTGGACCTCGGTTATGGTGGAGGTGTGGAAGGTGGGACTGTGGGTTCCGGAGTGGGAATGAATAGCAGTGAGGATGCCAGGCCCTATCATCATCCACAAAACCAATCGTATTATCATCTACATCCGGCACCACCAAGTTATGGAAACTAGCCTGCGCCTGGCTTTTGCTGCCAATTTTGTATCTATAAGTGCTTCTAGCCCGGAACTTTTACTCCTGTTTTTCTACCTTATAATTGTCCTTCTTGTGTGTGTTCCATTCATGAAACTATTTACATGCAGAGTCATGATGGCTGTCTTGTATTCGTTGCATAACCAAAATATACTAATATATATATAGTACTTTTCCAGATGAACATCATGAATTTATATTGGTGAGTAAGTATTTATCAGGACTGGCACTGTAGTGATTATGATTCGACTCCAATAGGAAATATAAGAACCGACCGACCAACGGCCGCTGCCAGTCTTGGGATACCACGCAAGGCAAGAAAGTCGAAATCCCGTACGAAATGAGGCCGCGAGGCGATATTGAACACCGTAGGCTGTGCAAAGACATAGTTAGTATTGTACACGTGGATAATAGCACCCTTCAACGGGGATTGTGTGGATATAGCGAAGTATTCGGGGTATGTTGGGCACCAGCTAGTGAATCGAAGGAACAGAAGAGATGTTTGACAGTCAGAATGGAAAAGCGGAGATGATCAAATGCCATGACTCGCCGGAATTTTTGGCCACCTTGTGAGAAGCTGTTGCAAGTGGCAAATGGCTTTCCGCCTTGTAATTTCGAGATGTCCCACAACGAGAACCTGGTTCCATAAGCTGCTCCGATTCTGTTAGAGGGCTGATCATCAGTTCGAAGGATGGCCAAGGATTGACGTGCACATACATGTCAGCGGAGTCCCTGCGCCATACTGCAGACCCGGTTAAGCTCACGGAAAGACCCAGAGAAGCGTCGGAAAGGGCATGAGGTTCGGTAAGTTCAACAACACTAGTGTTTCGCCAGACCTCTTGCTGCGAGTCACCTGGATCGGAGCGCCAATCGGTGATATATACGGTGCCACGGCAGTCGGCCACCAGAAACTCTTTGCTTGTGCTTGGATGAGAGTCGATAGACGACAGAGGGTGGGGGAAGGGCATGACATATGCTGTAGGCTGGGGCCTACCAGGAGAACCAGAGCAAGGGCTGTCGGCCATATGGGCGTCATTACTCACGTCGGACGGAGGCTCTAGATCCCAAACCATCAACATCTTGTCATCTGGAATGGAGAAGAGAGTAAGGCAACGAACAAGACGGATAGTAGGTGGCTCTTTCACTCGCCCGAAACCGTAGCAACATAGCGTGAACTGTCACTACCTGTGCCTCCACAGAAAGCGATATCGTTAATTTTTCCATGGTGACCGCTGAGACCGCCTCCAAAATGGAAAACTAATTCTTCATAGTTAAATGATTTTGTAAGGAGATGAAGGCTGAAATCGGAAGCTGCGGCAGCAAGTCTATATGAGAAGAGGACTGAGGAACACGAAACGGGACAAGATAACAATGACTGACTCGAAAAACCACTCATCAGTAGAAGAAGGGGAGCGTGAACGAGAAGACCAAGCCAAGGCAGTAATACGTGTTCCTATATGGAACAAAGCGAGGGATTGAGATGAAGAGGGTCCTACGAGTAAAATTTCAACTGAATGTTCGCCACCGATAGCGAGGAGGTCAGAGGCAGCATCGTTGTAAGAGGCGGCGAGAACGTATATTTGAGTGGGATGGTCGTGAGTGAGGTCCATCCTTGATGCGTGGCGCTCACAACCGACCTCCTAATCCGTGGCTCTTTCTCGGTCTCTCTGTCAGTTCTTTCGCTATTTTCTACTTTATTCTCAAGCACAGAGAAAAGACGAACCCAGCTTCTCAGCTTCCTCGACAGCAAGATCATCCTCTTGTTCCCCCTCCTCGTAACTGATTATGCCTGCCATCATCGACAAGATCGCCGACGTTCTCCATCTTCACTCTCCCAAGCCTGTGTTTGATTCTGTTAAAGTCACTGTTATTTTTGTACTCGGTGGTCCTGGTGCAGGTCAATGTTCCCTAGCTCATTCTTTGCTCCTTTATTCTAATTCCGTGTGTGCAGGAAAGGGTACTCAATGTGCTCGATTGGTAGAAGACTTTGGCTTTTGCCATTTGTCTGGTACATCTTTATCTCTTTCTGCACGCTAGTTCAATGTCCTCATCTCTGTCTGAACCCCAGCTGGCGATCTCCTTCGTGCTGAGCAGCATCGCGAGGGTTCTCAGTATGGTCAGCTCATTCAGAACTGCATCAAAGAAGGAACTATTGTTCCCATGGAGGTTACTGTGAAACTCCTTCAGAACGCTATGACTGCTGCTATTGCAGAAAAACGTCCTGGAGAGGGTTGGACGGGTGGCCGTGGACGTTTTCTCATAGACGGGTTCCCGAGAAAGATGGATCAAGCTCAGAAGTTCGAGGAGGATGTTTGCAAGGCTTCTAGCGTTTTGTTCTTTTCCACTACTCAAGAAGTTATGCTCGAGCGTCTTCTTGAGAGAGGCAAGACCAGTGGAAGGGAAGATGACAATGTCGAGAGCATTAAGAAACGTTTCAGTATGTCTGCACATCGTAGCAGTCTATTTTTTTCTTGCAACGATACTAACCTTTCCATTCCTTAGACACCTACAAGGAACAGACTATGCCTGTGATTGAGCACTACGAGAAGCTAGGCAAAGTGATAACAGTACGTGTTACGCGTTTTGTGATATTAGTCTCAGCCTGAGCATTGTGCCCTACCAATAGATTGACAGTTCTGTGTCAATTGACGAAGTACACAAGAATGCACATATAGCTATAGAAAAAGTTCTGTCTGCTTGAAAATTAGATTGCGTTTATACAGTTTGATGCTTTGTCGTTCAACTACATGCCTCTGCTCATTGGACTGAGTGTACAATTGACAACAAGTGGGAAACGGAAGACGAGACTAATCCGAATTCCAATCATACGTGCACCATAAACCCGCTATTCTCTTGTGGCTTTGCTGCCAAACATACTGCGCGCCCTCCTTTCTCTATATGCGAAATAGCACCGTCGGTACAGACAAGGTGTGCACCGTCATCAATGTCGTCCTTCAACAATGTCAGAAAAAAAAACAACACCCAGAATGAACAATAGACTGACCGGTGCCCATTCCCAGCCTCCACATCGGATATATTCTACAACAAACGGACCTTCACCGTCAGGAACAACGTCCCCTTTCTCATCGTACCTTAAGTTAATATGGCTACCTTGCTTGTATGCCCCACTTAAGACGGCCCATAGCTTGGGTACAAAGCCAGAGCGGGCATCATCGGTGTCCATATTTAACGAGGGATCGCGAAGAGGACGCACAATGACGATGTCGCATGTCGCCTCCGTAGGTGCAATCTCTCTCGTCAACGGAGTAATACGAAAGACAGGTTCGAGTCGATCAACATTTACTGTTGATAAGAAGTACGCGAATGGTCCTTGTAGTTCAACAACAGGGTCATCTTCATCAGCATCCGGGTGAGGGACAAAATTCTTGGTCTCAGGATCGTAGATTTGCACTTCCTTCTCAGATGCGGCAGGGAAGAGCTTCAAGGTGCTGTTGTACCATTTTGTGCTATTTCGCTCTGCAGCAACTTTGAATCTTTCGATGCCAGGCATGGTAGCGCGCAAACTCTCGGAATCATGTAAGATGGCTGCGTGTAAGCAAGTGGATACAACAACAGCAGAGGCCACAGCTATTTGACCTATAAGCCTTCACTTCACGGAGAGAAGTGAAAATGAGGTCTTGCCTTTAGGGCGCACTCTTACGGTGGGAGGCGATGAAAGGGTTGTAATTGCAAGAGTAAGTGGCACAAGGTGCGAGCCGTTGATCAGCGACTCAACAGATTGCAATCTATAATTCCTGTGACTAATGGAAGTGGCATCGGAAGGGATGAATAGCGAAGAGTAGAGTGCATTCGCTGTTCCACATGGGACGAGGGCGAAATGAATTCTTGGTGGGGCTGAAGCGCTTTTCAGATCAGCACCCGATAGATAGTTGATAATTTCATGCAGTGTGCCATCTCCGGAACCTAACACGACAGTAAGTGTTTCGGCTGGAATTGCCTCCAACGTCTCGAGTATTGCATGTCCTGCATCTTCTGCTAGCTTTGTACTAACAATCCTGGAGATGGATACAGAAGCGTGTTCAAGGAGTGGTATCACTTCGTCGTGAAAAAAAGACTGATGGTTTTGTTAAGATAGACTCGGTGAATGAAAAACAAATCGTACTAATGCACCTTGGCGTTGCCATCGCCACAAGCTGGGTTATATATCACGATGGTAACACCCATGCTCGAATATGTAGTACTGAGATGGCTGGATGTAAAGAGGAAGCAAAGAGGCCTCGTGAGAAAGACAGATCAGACATGCCACACAGACAGGAAATGAATACTTTAGTACGATGTGCTCCTATTGAGCTGTCAACAGGTTCTATTTGAACACAGAGCTAACATTACGACAATCATTTTCCAAGTCACCACAGACTTTCACCGTGTACTAACGCCAACGGCAGCTGGCATGCCTCGTCCTCGTCTTTGACCACCTCGGGGCCCGTTGCCCCGTCGTCCATACCCTCCCCATCCACCAACATAAGCACCGGGACCCATAAGACCCACACCCCCCGGTTCTCCGAAAGTAGCGACGTTCTTCTCCCTCTCCTCCTCTCTCCTATTTCTTCCAGAACCTGGTCCACCCCCGCGCCTACCTCGTCCGCTGCGAGGTTCCTGTGCAGGTCCAGGCGTCAATGAATCGAAAAACGATTTTTGCGGATTATACGCCTTCGTTTTGCCCTTTATATTGCTCTCCTCCCCTTCTATGTCTTCGGCGTCACTCGGATTCGTGTCAACGTCCGAGTCCGAGTCCTTCTTCCCAACAGCAGCACGCTTGTCGAACCGCGCGTTGCTGCTCTCGAAGTCGAAGTCGGTGGTAGGAACTTGGATCGGTTTAGCAGCAGCGGTACTATGCTGCTGCCCGCCACGGCGTCCACCGCGATGGCCGTTAGACACACGCAGGTCCCCCAGAGCACGCTCGACGGTCTCAAGTGATGCAGCAGCTGTGTGAACATTATTGGCGTTGGCCCGGCGAGGAGGTTGCTGAGCCCTGGCGGCATTAGGAGGAACAGCAACCTGGGAAGGTTGCTGTTGCGTTTGTTGGCGGGGAGTAGGGACTTGAGCTTGGGGTGCCTGCTGTTGCTGGGCGTAAGGATAAGTAGCTGGAAGGACGGGAGGAACAGTAGTGGATGCCTGGAAGAAGAGCAAGTCGTGGGCCATAAGCCGAGAGAAGAAGACGAGGCATACGTACGCCTAACACCGCTGGATCATCGTGCACGCTCCGTAGGGGAGCAGGTTCGTCCACTGCGAGGTCTTTCACTTCGGATGCGCGAAAGATGATGTATTCGTATGGATCTTGAACAGGAGGGATGAATTCCGCTGGAGGACTGAAAAATTGGTTAGTAGGGGTGCATGTGGTAGATATTCGGGAAAGTGGAAACCAGCAACCATCTACCTCGGTGGAGTGGTGTTCAATAGTTGTAGGCGATGAAATGAGCGAGGAAAAATGGTTCAAAAGGAACCACGGGCCATGAAACAAGCCCTCAAATGAATGTGAGAATGGACAACTCGTAAGCTGCTCTGGAAAATCGCATTAAATACGATGCCCAGCCCAGCTAGCACGACAAGCAAGCCAATAAAATGAGCCAGAACTCTCATAAAGCGCGTGACTCCCCGCAATGCCGTTCCAGGACTGTCTCTCCAAGGACTTCTTCCAGCCACTGAAATCCCAAAAATGAAACATTGTTACTCACCGCCGAGATTCAGTGCCCATAGAGTACACTGAGCGCAATTATAGCGTTAAGCCGATCTCATAAAGACAAAAAGTTGAAAGGAAGTCGCACCTTTCGAAAGCTGAATTGTGGAAGCCGCTGGGTCAATGCCAGCAAGAATACCTCGGTAGCGGACATCAGAATGAGATATTAAAGATATAGGTTTGCTATGGTATTTCAAAAATGCATTTGTGCAGGTTAAACAAAGAAGCGAAATCAGGGAACATACCCAATAAAACTGAGAGCCATTGTAGAAGAGAGAAGCAAAGTCTACTATAGGATGAAACATCACGCGTCAACAAAAACACGCCCTGTGTCACGGGTGAGCAGTCACATCACTTAGCGCACTCGGGAAGGGCAAGGTAGGGTGCCAACAGCTCGGCTGACTTACTGGCTAGAGCCGGAGCCGAGCCATTTTGGACAGAGCCGCTTAATTTTAATGGCTCATCGAGCCATTTACCCTAATGGCTTGATGGGGGACCATAATATATCTTCTCTACTTTTCACCACTGTGAGTTTATTTTACATTCTCGCTACTTACTAAGTAGCGAGTTTATTGGGGGGGTTTTCAGAGGACCCCTGAATATGGGTGGGTAGGTTGGATACTGATCCACTGTTATGACTATGCATTCTAATCTGTTTCCATTCTGATTATTCCAATTCCATTCCAACTTTTCCTACTTCATTGTCATTTCATTTCTGTCATCTCGGGTCACTTCCGAGACCAGGGGTTTTTCGCCATGATGATCTACTGAGCATTTTCCCCTTTTATAACTTTCTTTATGTCTCTATATGTCGTATCCTTTGTTCCTATGTTACCCTGGTCTACACGTTGCATGTAGACCGTTCTACATATGTCTAATCCTTTGTATTCATTGGAATTACTATTTTCTGACTCTAGTCATATATAAGCTGAAGCTCATGTAGTAGTTAGGCAATTAGAAAATCAACTTAGGTTGCTGGTTATCTTTCGTCACTCTAAGACACTCTCTCTCTTGCATTTACTATAGACTTGTCAATGTGGAAGGATAGCCTTCATGCTATTCAAAGTCTTATAGTTTTCGGCTCTGTTGGATCCTTCCATTCTGACATTTCTGATCTGTTTCTGCACGGATTGTCCTCCAGTCACGCCCTTAACAGTATTTTCTAATTTTCTACTTCCATGTTGGCTCAATGTCTTTCCAGACCTTTCAACAACCCAACTCTCCATCTGCCTCTTTGTCTCTAGGAGCTCAGGCTCAGGAGTCGTTCTTTGGCAATCTCAATCCCAATCTTGGCTCAATTTTGAGCACTTCACATTGCAATTCTTCAGAAATTCGTGCCTGAAGAAGGTCTATTCCTCTTATGACCCACAATTCCGACATCCATCCCAACCTTAATACATCTATGTCATCCACCAATACTCAGTTCACTAGTCGACCTGAGGATTTCAATTTACGATCTACTCCGACACATTTCTGATTCACCCATGATAAAACTCCTCCTAATATTCAAGTCCCTCCTCAAACTCGACCATTCTCTACTATCTTTGAAGAAGAAGACAAAACAGGCTCTCGAATTGAAGAAGTAATAGATGAGGATGAGGAAGATCAAAGGGATAAAGGTAAAGGTCATGAAGACAACCAAGCTGAAGGAGGAAATGGTGGTGGCCCTTCAGGACCTCCAGGCAGTGGGGATGATGGTGGTGGAAATGGTGGAAACAGCGGAAATGGCAGAAATGGTGGAAATGGTGGAAATGGTGGAAATTGAGGAGGATCAGGAGGTGCTGGTCCAGGAGGACCAGGTGGTAACCCTCCAGGTGGAGGAGGTGGTGGAGGACCAGGAGGACCCAGGGGTGGTGCTGGTATACCTGGAATACTGTTGAACACAAATGATCCTGCTTTAGATCTCCTCAATCACTTCCTTCAGTCTATGGATCGTATGGGTCTAGCTTTTGACTCGATTGCTAAAGGCGAATCTGACTCCAAATCCAAGCTCCACGAACCAGAAGTATTTACTGGTGAAGATCTGAAAAAACTCTGAACATTTGCTATGTCCCTACAGCTCCAATTTCAGGATTGACCACGCGCTTTTTCCGATGAGCGGAAAAAGATTTCCTACACTTTTTCCTATCTTAGTGGTCCTGCTATGGAATGGTTTGAACCTGATTTCCTTAATCCTAATCCAACTAATCCTCCTAGTTGGACTTGGAGCTTCAATGCTTTCCTTCAGGAATTGACAGAAAACTTCAGAGAATGGGATGCAGAGGGTGATGCTGAACAGCGTTTAGCCATGCTTCAGATGAAAGATTCCAAACAAGTCAGCAAATACCAGATCAAGTTCAACTGTTATATGGTCTTGGTCTCTTGGGATGAATCTGCACTTCATTGGGCCTATTACAATGGTCTAGCTCCTCACATCAAAGATGAGATCGCATGTCAGGAAGAACCTGATACCCTTGCCGAATTGAAGACAGTTGCTATGTGGATTGATGCTCGCTATTGGAAATGATACAAGGAGCAGCAGAAGGAAAGGCAGGCAAAGTCGGGAAGTTCGGGTTCCAGTTTGGGAGGATCGGGATCAGGGGGTAATAGTGGGGGTTCTTCAAAGAAGAAAGGCAGTTCCAGGAAGTTGGAAAACTTGGGATCGTCATTGGGTGGTAATTCTAACCAATCCTGTTCCAATTCTTCTAATTCTTCTTCTTCCAACAATTTGTCTAATTCTTCTCGTCTGAAGAAACCCTATGTGGATAAACTCAGAAAAGATGGGAAGTTGACACAGGCTGAGCAGGACTGCCGCAAGAAGAATGGCTTATGCATGTTTTGTGGTGGACAGCACAAGTTGGAAGATTGTGATCGCTGGAAGTGTATGAACGAGGCTAAAGGCTGTTCTGGTGAGACTTCCTCTTCGACTGACACAAAACCCGTGTCTTCCGATAATACGCTGAAAATGTGTACAGGCTCCTAGGAATCAATTTTGCATGATTTGAGACCTATAATATGGGAAATAAGGGTTAGCATGCTCCCACATGGCTAACTAAAACACTAGACACTCCTAGAAGCTGGATTAACAGTGGAATGACTACGGTGCATGTCCTAGCATCAAGTTATTGTAGCTGATATGGTCCTAGGGCTCAGATGATGTAACTACCAACCTCTAGTGCACTTGGTTTGGTCAGATCCACCTTTTCTGGCATTGTGTCCTTTGTCTAGAGCCTCCTAGAGATGTCTTTTGTAACTCACGGGACGTAGGAACACTTGTACACCCACCAAACACCCTGCCCTCTGAGCTGACAGACCAATCATGTGTCCTAGGGCTATGTGGACACTGCTAGGACGTCCATAGATGCAAAGTCCTCAGTTTGCTGACGCCTAGGGACCTTATTACCAATGGGGATAGAGATTTAGAGTTGAATTGCTGGAGACAAACCCTCCTAGAGACGAGATCCGTGATCACAGACAGTCAAAGCTGAGGAAACGATCGATCTGAGACATGATAAATGTAAATCAGACGATCTAGTACCGTACCACATGTTCTCCAGGGGTTTCCAGCAACGGACATGCCTCCTAGAATACCCTGTGTAGCGGAATGATGTTGAATGCGGAATACCAGTGATGGTATTGGCTGCCTAGAAGAGATAGCATGCGCTAGAAGGCTGTACCAGACTCCTAGAGTACTCTATGTGCCTAGAGATGACGTGTACACTGTTTCAGAATCATGAGGAACCTCCTAGGGCGCTGTGTTGTGCGCAGTGCCTTGATAACGACTCAAATAAAATATACCAGTCACATCTAGTGACCACTATACCCATTTCTTATACTCTTGGACTTCCTAGAAAGGATCATCGCTACCCAACTCATCGAAATATACATACAAAATACCAAAATACCTATATCTTGTCTTTCTGTTATTTATTTTGTCACACACCCAACTCCATCTTACCTATCTCAGACATTTTATGCTCTAGAGTATATATATCGCAGACATAGCTACCCTAGAGACCTAAGCAAGTACTGTATGCAACAACGGAGAGCCTTGAGCATCTTTACGTGCGATAACACTGCAGGAACGCTTCTGATAGATTGAGTCCGGCCCTAGTTCGTGAGAACTAGTGTACTAGATCAAGCAGAGCAACCCTAGGACCCTCCTAGGAGTAATTTGAGCGAACTAGAAACCTTTTCTAAGACAATTGGACACTGGTCTTTGTCTTCTGACTGTTTCCTGACTGAGTCTGTGCTGTTACTGCTGAACTGTGTTTATTTAACCAGTCTCTGTAGCGTCTAGAAGCACTAGAACCTCCCTAGGGACTTCATTTCAAGAATTGTAACTGTAGTGTGGAACCTTTGACAACGCCTACCACACCTCCATCACTAAGTGATACATTTGAGCTTCCTAGGAGACTTAAAACACTTCCTAGATAGTTCATTTTAGTCGCATTACTGCTGCAGGAGTTTATGGTGCTGAATGACATTGAACACAGAAAATAAAAAAGAGTAGTGTTCCTAGAACTGATGGTCATTCAGACAAAAGAAACGTGATGCCTGGCTCTTCATACTTAGCAGTTTACATTGAGCAGGATCATTGAACCCACCTAGACCATAAGGAAACAAAGTAGGATACATCATAGGAAACGTTGAGGGATTGTTGAACTCATTAACAAGGTTGTGATCATGAGGGATAGTGATAAAGCCACCATTGCATTCTGTTACATGACGTAGAGCAGCAGCCCTCAATTTGCTAGCATTTTCAGTGCCATCAATATCTGTAATAAAAACCTTTTGAAAGTCAGATGATGGTTGCTCAGACATATTATCATAAGAGGAGGTAAGAGGATCATCACCTACAGAAGGAAGGACATGCTCAATATGCACAGGCAGAATACCATCCTCAGGTAGTTTCCCAATCACTTCATAATCAATAGATATATCTCTGTATAAAGGATTATGCTCTTTGAGCCACACCAGAGCACAGCACACCTTATCCTGATGGATAGCCAGTGGTGTGGCTTTAGTGCACAACCACTCCTCTGATGGAGGTGAAGAGCCAATAAAGATGACACAAACAGGCGAACTGAGTTCTGCAAGAGAAGGTGGAAGAGAATTTGCTATTGCAGTGAGTCTCTGGGAATAAACAATGATATGTCCTCACATAGCACACTGCAGTGTTGGAGAAGAATGAGGCAGGCCTGTTTCTCCACCAGATTTCTGAAGTTTAACAATCCAAGCTTTTGTATGGCAGAGGGAGACCATATTTTCTTCCACAACTGAAAGATCAGCAAGTTTCTGGGGCACCAGACCTAAAAAGAGATGATTTGCCAAAGCTTTCTGTGGAAGATGTGAGCAAGACAAATGTTTGAAACAGTGTCAGCAGAGTAACATGGTATACTGGTCCTGACAATCATCATACACAACACCTGCAGGATCTAATAACATGTTCACCAGAGGACCTGAAGGAAAAGGCATAGGTGGGGGYATRYTAAGACAGCCAATGGATACGTCACAGTACCATCTGATTATTTTGGTTGGGATAATGGGCCAGGGGATTCAGCTGCCGGGACTGACTCTGACAACGAATATGGCTCCCTTGATTTCACCGAAGCTGAGTTCAATGAGATTGACCGACAGGTGGAGTTGAACTATCAGCAGCATTAATAACATTCTTT
>RCHF01000440.1:0-23423 GCA_003987895.1 Neonothopanus nambi | reverse complement strand
CATATTTTCATGTTTTTATATTCATAATCAGCCTGACTCATTGTGCACGTCCTTCTTTCTTTACCCTTCGAATCTTCGTCGGAGTTCTTCATATTGAATACCCCAGACTATTTACGATTCACACAAGTCATAATGCATATCTACCAATCATATTTCGCGCGTTGACATATAACTGACTCATTTATGTACCCGTTCTGGACTCGATTGCTTGTATGTACTACCATCACACCACCTCCACTCGTTCACTTTACCTTCTCAAGTATCTCCTTTATCGTGTCATTCACTCTTTCCATTCCTTTCCATTCCTTTCCTTACTTCTCCCCGCTATTACGTCTTTATCTTCTTCGCCTCCGTCTCCACGCCTCTCCTCCATCATCGGAAGTCGTACAAGTATGGTCATTCACAGGCTCATCCAGGCTATGGACGAGGAAGCTGCCGGGACTTTTCTTCAACTTCTTGCCGCTGTACTACCTTGCTGTACAGCCCATATCTCTCCTAAACCATACTTAGATCGCAATCATTGTAGGTATCGCCAGTAGAATTGGATTCTGTGTGTATGTGTTGTTATGTAGAAAAGAAATGATATATAGTGTAAGTATATGTAAAGCTACGGACCGATCTTCCTGAACGCCATAGAAGGGTGTTGTCTTGACGCAGTGATGAGTTGACCAAACTCAGACTGCGCCGCCGCCGAGATGTCGCGCGAATCGCGTTGCGCGACGCGAAGGCGTCATTATCACGTGATGGGAATTCATTTGGCTGGAGACATTCTAGATGACCGGCGGAGGAGGTATATAACCAACCCTCAGGCCGACATAATTGTACTGCTGTGATCTACAGCTAGGTATGAACCGGTGTGAGCCTTTTATTGAAAGGCTATGATCCGCGTAATAATGGCACAGTGGCCATACCAGATACCTTTGCTGGAGGTCCCGTCGATGAAAAGTATCGACGTCCTCTCCCGAAACTGAACGAAGTCTATCCGTCGAATATGAACGACTTTTCGTACCGGGCACCACCACTACCTCAGACTCTCCCATTTGGAGTTCCGCCTAGCGCCCTCTCCCAAGAAGGACGGAAAATTTTGAGAATAGCCAGCACACGGTACCATTCTTTCTTCCCGAAGCCCTATGCCACGGAACGCGAACATGCATCCACGCGGTGCTGTGCAACCCAGTGCATTGACTATCCAGCTCCTTATCGCTACAAGCTCAAAGAGAGCAGCGAATGGACAATGAATGTCATGATTCTGCCATGGTGTAACCAAGAAACGAATCCATGGAAGATTCCTGAAACATGTCCGGTCCCAGAAACCATGACATGGACACTGGAGACTGAGCGACCATCGCTGTATTGTTCTGTATGGCAGAAATCGAGAAGAGACCTTGCTCCGACTCTAGCGCAATGCTAGGTAATTGCGACTCTATCGCTTCGACGAGACCTGTACGATCGACCCAAGAGAATCCAGCCAGTTTGAGAGAATCCCTAAACCTATTCATTTTCGTTGTTTAGTCAAATCTTTTTCCTTCATGTGATTGTAGAAAATTATGCTAACCGCTCCAGAGCTTGCGCTCTTTCCATTTGCGTGATTTCTGTAACTTCTGGCGCCTCTAGCAAAAGACGTGCCCATTTGTCGATAGCTCCAAAGCTCAGGTGGGTGAGTTGATCGGCAGACGGAATCTCCGCTAGGATTTCTGCCAGTTCGACAGCTGACTTGAGCGCCATTCCTCGAGCTTGCTTGTAATACAGCCCTAGTCGAGCGTGGCTTCTGCCTATAGCATCATTTCCAACCTCAGTAAGCAGACTGGTTGAATTGGCAGTGTAACGGCGCTCGAGCTCTGTGTATAGGGGTAACACAAGGGAACCCCATGCAAAGGTTACGCTGAATCCACAGATTCGCAAATATTGAACGGAAATTTTGTCATACTGTTTAGGGATAAGATAGTCTGCCTTACTCTTGTATGCTCGTACAACCAAATGAAGGGTATCCAGTGCGGCCAGGTGTAGTGTAAGTGCTGCTTCGTTGAGTGGTTGCCGACGGGCATAAGCTGCAAATTGAGCATGAACATCCAGAGTCGTCGGAAAATGCGAAACGATACACACCTCCTATCAAACGTTCGGAGCTCTCACGAGCAAGGTGAGTAATATATGCAGTCACTAAAATCGATATTAAAACTTTTGAACAGCCGCAGATTACGGAGGAACGGTACTCACTGGGACGCAGAAGTGAAAATACTTGCGAGGCTGTCGTTTTCTCGGAGAGTAAAATCTCCAAGATCTGTTCAAGCAAGCGTGATTCTCCTCCGGAAAGCACATCTCCACAAAGAAGAAGTTCGTCATGCTTGGTGCTAAGGTAGATATTAGCTGAAGTCAGCCATGGAAGTCTCTATGACTTACAAAGGGAGTGACCTTCCGCTTGAAAGAGCACACAACGCATCCTGCATCTGTGTTGTATATTAAAGTTGAGCTGCAGATCCGAAATCCTAATAGACAAGCACTCACTAAGAACGAAGGCCATTTGATTTTATTTGCCTCGTCGATGATAGACCATGCACATGTAGATTCTGGACTTTCCTGCATATTTCGAAGATGGGCACTGTACGCCACCGCGTACGGTGTTGTGCCTTGACCTGTAGCTCCTATGTCATCCAATTCAGACTTGTAATCCTCGCTCTAATAATCAAGACACCTTACGAAATTCTAAAAATTCCAGTAGTGCACAAGAAGCAGCATTCTCTTGCGAAACATGAACCGTGATTCCTTCTTGGATAGCAAGCTTCACTGCTTCTCCACGAAGTTGTTGACAAACAGGTTCTCGGCGTCGACCATATTCACGTAAATCTGCTTTAAAAGCCGGTGGGGGAGATTGAATGAATACGTCTTGGTCCATTGAACCGACGATGAGTGAATCGATGGATGATAAGGAGCTGACAGCGATGATGCATTGTACAAGTACACGGTCTTGAGGAGAGAGTGCGGATAGCTGCCAAGCACATCTTTGCAGAGTGGACTCTAATCTTCGGATAGGGATGATAGGGTGTTGATAATGGGGCAGGTTATGGAAAGCTAAATCGAGTACATATACATTAGCTTTATGTCCGAAAATTGAAAACTCACAAACACACACTTTGGAATAACCCAGAGACAAAAGATGCTGGGAGATCTAGACTGGGTGGAACCAACGTCGGTAGAGCGAGCGTATTACATTGCGCTAAATCCGATAGCGAAGACATAAGCCTATCTGTATTCAGCGGTGACGAGCTTGAACTGCTTTTCTCCGAGTTTTCATCCACTGAAGAAGTACTCGCTGCTCGAGTATCATCCCGGTTCATCGCCCCTTCAAGCTTCGTTTGCTCAAGTTCTGCCTTTGTTCTTCGTTTACGACGAATGACTGGTGTCGTAGTGCATCTAAAGGAGCACATTAATACGATTCTGAGAGGATAAGTTTTAATGAACACTTGCTCTACTCCTTTTTCCAAGCAACGCGGACATGATATTCCTGCAGGCTGGGAATGACACAGCACACGGCGCGCTTTACAGTTATCACAAGCTGGAAATTTTTTGCGTTTTGTCGTAAACGGGGTATAAGAGAGGCTATTGCTCATCGACATCGTGAACATTGAGTAGCGCTATTGATGCATGGGATTTACATTCAATAGCTTTGGTACTATGCCAAGTACTGCGCCGGCACTAAACTAAAGCGGCAATTGTAGAGCATGATTTTTTCCAACTTGGCGTGAGAACTAGAACTACATAAACATGATAAACTACTATACAATACCCCTACTAAAGTGTGTCTAGTATCTACTTCCTTCAACGTCCAAGCCTACATTCCGTAGATGTAAAATGTTCAGGACGGCCCGACGCACCATCTCTTGATTGCTCCTAGTAGTGATCTCTGCAACCAGTTCGTCGTCTAGTAGAGCAGGAGGACCTGGTTCCATCGAGTCGGAACGGCCGATGATATGTACTAACCTCTTGCCAGAGTTCTTCAGTATTAGTCTATATACGAGCAGGCTGCGAGCGTCATATATTGGGTGGGACATCGTTGACAGTGTATCCCAAAATTGGATCCACTAAAAAATCGTTAAGAGAGTTGGAAGTCCAGAACCAAGACATGGAGTCAGACATGGAAGACTGAGCAGCTACCATGCTACTATCTCGTATAGTCGAAACTGAGAAGATGCCTTGCTCAGACTCCAATGCGACATTGGGTAACTTGGATTCTATCTCTTCCACAAGCCCTGTACGATCGACCCATGAGAATCCAGCCATTCTAAGAGTATCCCGAAACCTATTTAGTGACAGTTTTAGTCAATGAATACATCTATACTAATTTTATTTAGTCTTGCTTACCGTTCCAGAGCATGTGCTCTTTCTACCGGTGTAATGTCCGTAGCATCCATTGTCGTCAACAAAAGACGCGCCCATTTATTGACCTCCGTATAACTGACATGCGTCAGTCGATGAATAGACGGAACTTCCATTAAACACTCCGCAATTTCAACAGCTGCCTTGAGCACCACCCTTCTCACTTGTTTGAAGGCCATCTCTAGTCTAGCGTGAGCTCTATCCTCGTCTTCACGGCCAGCGCCATCTACCATGCTAAGAGAACTTTCTGAATGAGAAGAACAACGGCGTTCGAGCTCTCCGTATAGTGTTAAGACGAGAGAAGACCAAGCTTGGACTACGGCGAACTTGCATAGCTGTAGATAGTGGGCGATGATTTTCTCCCCTGGGTCAAGGCTTAGAGTGTCTGCTCGATTTTTGAATGCTTGGACTACGGTGTGGAGAGTTTGCAAGGAAGCTAGATAGAATGTAAACGCTGCTTCGTTGAAGGGCTGGCGACGCGCATAGGCTATAAAAAATGATTCAACTTCTAGCAAGGGGGAGGTAAATCGATACGCACCTCCTGTTAAACGCTCAGAGCTCTCGCGCGCGAGGCTAATAATGTGTAAGCTCACTGTCACCAATATTTAACTCTTGAGTGATCATGCACTGTGGAATTGCTTACGAGGGTGCATCTGTAAGAAGACATCTCGGGCCGTGATATCATCAGACAGCAATAACTTTAAAGTCTCCTCCAACGAGCGGGATTGTTTTCTGCATATAAGGAGTCGATCGTGCTTTGTACTGAGATGAATGTAAGTAATCTAGCGACAACAGAATAAATAAAGGAAGGTCGCTTTAACTCACAATGGTATCGAACAGCCACTTGAAAGCGCCTTGAGCGCATGTGCCATCTAAATTGTTCAGCAACCATAAGCATAGGTCTAACAATCATAGTGTGTTTCATACACACCAAGAACGAAGCCCAAATGATATCATTTCCTGGATCAATGGCTGACTGTGGTGAATCTGAGCTCTCTTGTATGCTTCGAAGATGCCCTGCATATGCTGCCGCATAGGGCGTGACTCCCTGTCCTGTAGCACCTATATCACAAAAACATAACGTCAAGCCAGACAGTCCTCTTTGCAAGGAACAAATGAACTCACGGTACTCCAGGAAGTCTAGCAGCATGCAAGACGTGGCATTCTCTTGTGAAGCATTCACCATGATTCCCTCCTGAATAGCCGACCTCACCGCTTCCCCACGTATTTGTTGGCACGTAGATTCACGGCGTCGACCGTACTCACGCAGGTCGGCGTTACGGACTGTTAGAGGGCGGGAGGATACGAGGTCGGCGAGTTCCATTGAATAACTGTCTGTGCCGATGATGTCTGGGTTCGTAGAAGATAGAGCGCTAATGGCGAGGATGCATTTCACGAGCACGCTGTCTTGAGGTGAGAGTGCGGATAATTGCCAGGCAGATCTTTGGAGAGCGGATTCAAGTCGTTTGTAAGGCATCAATGGGTGGAAAAACTGAGGCAAGTCACGGAAAGCTAGGTTAGACATTACACGATTAGGTTGTTGTAAAATGAGAGGTTCCATAAGTACACACCTCGAAAAAGTTCAAGGACTAGATACACCGGAAGATCTAAACTTGGAGGTGTCAAGGTCGGTGGAGTAAGCGCGTTCTGTTGCATTAGGTTCCATAGTGCGGGCACCATGTTCGTGTTTGAATGAGACAAATTGGACATCGAATCTCTGTCTTCATCTGTCAAAGGAGTGTTTGCGGTCTTACTACTACCAGCATCACTCTGACTCGCTGCCTCAGCTTCCAATCTTGCTTTTTGAATCTCTGCCTTTGTCCTTCGCTTGCGACGAATGACTGGCGTGGTAGTACATCTACAAAGACGCGACGTTACTATAACACAGTTCAGATAGGTCCAAATAAGGACTCACTCTACACCCTTCTCCACACAGCGCGGACATGGTATTCCTGCAGGCTGGGAATGACAAAGAACACGACGCGCTTTACAGTTGTCGCAGGATGGAAACGGTTTCTTGCGTTTTGTCGTCGTCGTCGTCGTCGAAGTATCTTCAGGAGAGGAACTCATTCTTGTTGATACAGTGGATTTCACGAATGCTGTTGAAGCTTAAATGAGTTCATGTTGGATGTATAGCCATTGGTTTCATAAATTGCCGATCTTTGTCTGATCCTTGTCAAAACTGCGCTTCACACCTGGCGGGCCGCGGATCACCTCTATTGAGTTTGGACGCTTAGACCAACCCCAAACCAACCCTTTCCATTTACTCACTTTTGCCAAGCTCAAGATCGTCTTTCGTGATCAGGCTTGCTGCAAATTTTGAAATAATCTCGCACTGGCAGATGGAACTTCGTTGCTATTCAAGTTCTTAGGTCGACATTGCACTTTGAATTTCCGGTCATGAATCCAAGATATTCATAAGTAATCGATCGGACTCCTCGCTTCGCCTGGCTCAGAAATACATACAGTATACTGGACCAATTGGAGATAACTCATGAAGTGCAGAAAAGTCCCAATTCGAACTTTTCGTGTCTATCGGAATGGAAAGTAGCGACTAGGATCTCTTTCTGTTTCATTGTCTCGGACTCTCTCCCTCTCCTTCCTTTTCTGCCCAGCCCAATGCACTGTATATACCAAGAGCTAAAAGCTCCAACTCCAAGTCGGAGTCTAGGTCTTATCGTCCCCATAATGCTCCAGTATCTTCCCCTCAAGGTCCCGGTCAACGTTCCGGGCATGGGGCATGTTTTTTCGACTCGTAACTGCTTGAGACCCGATGCCTCTTCAGACTCTTGCTGACCAGCTGAAAAGTTCTTTAGCTCAGATATCTCGTATATCTTTCTACATAAAACCTATGGCTCGGAAAGAAGTTCACCGAAGCACTGGTATCTCAATGATCCTGTGACTCTAGAGAATCTACTAGTACATACACGGAGGCCGGCTGGGAACTAGGGACCAAGTATTAACACCTTCCAATTCATTTTCCTTCGTATTTAGTGACATCATACATTGAGGTTGCAGTGCATCGTACTGCAAGCGAAATGCGCAGTGATGTCGCTCAAAATCAGCCAGCAGGCCTCAGCTTTCTGAGAATTCACAATGTGTAAATCCGCCAAGTCAGGAATATCAAAGAATACGGTAGCACATAGCCTTTTAGGTGGGCTATGTAAGTAATCCTTTCCTATGGTCTCATCTCCGGAGTGACTGTAGTGGAGAAGGGAAATATCACTCTATCATGTACATGACATGATTGGGAAATAAACGCTGACACCGCTTTCGCTGTAATTCTACATCCACAATTATCATAGTCCTACAGTACAGTATGTTATTTACATCCAAAAGGTATCGTTAATGTGTCTCCCAGAGACTACAGTACACAAGATTGCAACCCTTCATCGACATCCCTTCCGGAACCATGTCCTCAATAGATTCATCTCAATCAATCACACATCTCGATAGCTACACACCAAAATATCCTCCCCCACGGCTCACTCCCACTCCCACGTTTCCTTTCGCAGCAAACGAATCTGACCGGCTGTCCATCCCAGTACCGCATAAGGTCAAAGGATATCCCACCAGGAAGGCGGAGCGAGAGCGTGGGACTGAACTCGAGGAAACCGTAGCAAAAGTCCATAGTAATCACGTCCTAAAAAAGCACGATCCAGGGAATATGAGCAAAATAGAAATAGAATAGGAGGGGGAACAGAAGACAGATGAACAACTGAATGACATGACATACCCTCGGACCAAACTGCACGGCCTGTCTGTTCTCAGGCACACTAAAAAAAGACCTCCGCTGAGATGAGTTCTGCAGACCCAGAGGCTGTCCGTTCGCGACATGTGCGTGGCGAACACGCTTGATCTTCGGGGGTGAGGCGAGCGCGGTTTTGAACTTGGAAGACCTGCTCGAGCCGCTGCTGTTAGAGTGCGCGTAGAGTGAAGATGAGGAAGACGAGGCAGAGGAAGGCGGTGAATCTGGGCTCGTGGCACTGGGAACAACACGCTGTGCTCGATGTAGTTGGGACATGTCGTCCCGGAGAGAGCGGCGGGGAGGGAAAGGTGCTAGGGTGCTAGGCGAGGGGTGGCTAATCTCGTAGTATGATTCAGAGGAAGAAGAGTCGGACGACGAGCGTGAAAGATGGCGAGGAGGTGATAGCTGCGTGTGAGCAAAGTGAGGCATAGTTGAGATGAGCGGGGACAAGGCCCATGGCTTGGTAGGAGAGGTCAAGTCATGCTCTAGCGTAGGATCAACGTAGCTAGAGCCTCTGGTCAATGGAAATCACGTCGTTAAGCAACAGCGATACCCACCTCATGAATTTTAAAGCGGCGCCTGAGCCCCATGGTAAATGTAATGGTCGGTCGAAAGTGTTCCCAAACAAAATGTCGTCTGCAGAGTAAGGTTGCAGGAATCGACCTAGAGGACAGCATAGTTTGCCGTGTGAGAGCTTGGAAAGCATTTTCGACAGCGTACTCACCCTGAACCTGGATACTCCATGTGATACCTTGACGATCCTCTCTTGCGAAATACTCGCTCTGGAGCGTCCTTCCATGGCTATCCGTGAAGCCTTTGATATGCGCAACAATCTGGCCTTCAAACAACCTCGAAGAAATTTTACAAGGCCTGTTGGTATTCACATAGTCTGTGATAGGAACGAGAGAATCCAGAGAGGTTCCAGCTAGAACTCGTAGACCAGGCATCGCTGAAAATCGCTTGAGACAGAGAGAATCGGGTGGTACCAAGGTAAAAAGAAAGAAAAAATTCAGAGGATGTGATATAAATGAAAGAAAAGGTGTAGCCAGCTACGCATAAGAATAATAAGGTGACCTAAAAGTGGATGTAGAGGAGGAGCTGCGGGTATCCTGAAATGGCAATAAATGCTCATCGACATCCTTCACTTCCTCGACCACGTGGCTGCAATCTCAGGGCTTCCGCTACTTCGACATCGTAGCATGAATTCTTACTGCGCAATTCACAAAATAAGGAGAACTTTCAGGGTATGTGTCTCAAGTCACTTATAAAAGGATGCTGATCTTCCCAAGTTTTTTATACATGTCATCAGGCTTTCCGCATTCCAAGTCACTCTTAAGCGTTATGAGACTTGGAGTACTGCTCGAGGAGGATGGTGAGGATGACAATGAGAGAGAGGTGTGGCTAAGAAATAGTTTTTGTCGAAGAGGGTAGGGAAAGTGTATCGGAATTGGATTATACCCCTCCCTGGCAAACCGGTGTCTGAGGAGGCGAATTTTCGTGAGGCGCGGAGATGGAGAGCGTTACTGAAGGCCCTGGTTGCGTTTGGCTGGTAAGGCTAATTTCAGGGATCTCCTTGAGTTTTCCGCAAAGTTGGATGTTTGGAAGGTAGGTAGGTAGGTAGGTAGGTATATTGACCGGCTTGGGTCCAAGAGCTGAACGCCGGCTTCCGGGAAGTATCCTGATGTAAAGCAGTTACATACATCATCGTTCCCGGGACCCCACACCAGTGCAAGGACGAGCTCACGGCTTACATATGTCGTTGCCGACACACGCCTCCGTCGTAGATCCCAACCCCGATGTGTGGCCAATCCAGATACAGGAATTGTACTCTATGTCCTACTGTGCAGATACCTCTTATCTTCAAAACGGCACTCCATTTAGATACCCTTCCCAGATACCCTTTCATCTTCGAAACTGAGGCTCAACCCATATTGGTGTTGAGTCATAAACTGATAGCACATCATGTATGTATTTTGCCACCAACGAGTAGGAGCCTTTCCTCAATATCATTTGTTGCATCATGGTATTATTAGAGTCATCCACTGCCTGAGCATCCCTGCCCTCCTCTGCATACATCTCTCTCCATGAGGTCATGAAGAATACACACAATTGTTTCACTGGTGGATGCATGCATCTCATTAATGCGTGCTCTGGATTCTCCACTTCAGTTTTGCAGAATCGACACACTCTCTGCTCCCGTGGTATGCTCACACGGTGGTTGTCTGACCACCTGAGCCTCTCTACTGCCAATGGATGATCACCTGTGATGACCTTTGTGAATGCTTTCCTGTGTGCAGGATTTCTTATCTCCTGCAGATAGCACCTCATGCATCTTGTACAATACCGATACTGTCCCCCTTCTGTTGTTGGTGGTTCCAAACGTTCACGCAGTAGGTATGTTTTTGTCACCGTATTTGTAAGCTCCTCTTCTACCCACGTATTCAGAGCCTTAGCTACTCGGTCTTGCAGCGCCTTCATTACTTCTGGATCACTGAGCGCTATCGGATCCATCTCAACCTGTATACTCGCTGGCATCTGCTTCTTCACCACCAATATTAGGTCTGAGAACCAAGTCTTTCTCCCTGCATTGTGCAAGGTGATACTTTCCTGAAGTGCAGCATACACATAGGTATCTTCAGGGCGCTGCATCGCATAAGCTAAGTACCTCAGTGCCAGTTCCATACGTCGGTATAAGAGCGGTACAATTCCTGTCTCTGTATATATGAAGGAATTTAGAAGCACTTTAGTAATAATCTTCTAAGCAATTTATATACCAGATTTGTGACTAATACTTGATTTTATCACTTTGTTTGCAAATGTCCTGGTCCTTGGGCAAGTACGAACTTTCAAGCAACCTGAAAGCTAGATGGAAGAGGAGGAGAGGGAATAACTGACAAACATCCTGGGTCCGTGGACGTATGCCTCATTCGCGTTGACCAATCTACGAGGTGAACTTAGAAACTAAGAAAGGTTCTTGTAGTCCATTCACCTCTAGCTACTACTAATACATTCCCTCCAAGGACACCCACAAGTCCACCATAATACTCTCGTTTGGCCCCATCTAGTCATATTTAGCAAAAGGATAGTCGTTATACCCTTTAATCTGATCCTCTAAGCTCCCTCCGGCTCCATACAACGTCGCATAGTCCATAGCATTATCCAAAGGTTTCCCGTGTTGGATGCGTTTGGCGATATCAGGATGGGCAATGGAAGATGATCCGAAAGCGACAGCGTCCATCTTTCCCTCTGTAAATGCACAGGAGATAAGGGCTTTACTGCGTCGGTCCTCGGAGCAGACATAAACTCTCACCTTTAATGAAAGCAGCAGCTTCCTCGGGTGTGAATCCTGCGTTGCCAATGAGCAATGCGTTCTTGATGAATGGTTTATATGAAGCGAGAACATCGTGTGGGGTTCCTCGTAATGTGCCTTCACGAAAGGTAACATGCCAACAGTTGAGTGGGATGACTTGATAGTGGCGTGGAGCATGGTACTTACCATCATACTTAGGGTCAAAAGCCTCTACAAACCTTACAAGCTCAAAGTAGGCTATGCCTAACTTGTCTGCCTCGGTGATTAGATAGCTAAACGTATCAAGTGTCTCTTGAAGTGGTATTCTGTTGCCAAGGAGGAATGACGATACAACATCTTCATCAGCAACTGCTTTCACGGAAAACAAAATCGACAACTTGCCCCATGTCGTTGTACCCTCCACAAGGGCTCAGCTTGATACCTACTCTGTCTGCGCCAAACACCTCGGAGACCACCTTGAGCACCTCAAGTGGGAATCGCGCGCGATTCTCAGCGCTTCCTCCCCATTTGTCTGTGCGCTTGTTGGCGCCACTGTCAAGGAATTGCGAAAATAGATAGCCGTTTGCACCGTGCACTATTGAAACAATAAAACTAACGTGATCTGAACAGGTATTCAAGGAACGTACGTTCGATACCGTCAAACCCAGCTTCTTTGGCATTGATGGCGGCTTGTTTAAACAACGCGACGAGTTTCATCGGGTCGTCGATTTCGGTAGGCTAAGTGTTGTGGATGTCCGAGTCAGAAAGGAATAGGTAGCAAAAAAGGTATGTGTATGCTTACCTTAGCATAGCCGGGAATGCCAGGGAGGAATCTAAACTTTCCGCCTCTGGCAGCAATAGCTGAGGGGGCCCACACAGGCTGGAAGAAGACATCAATGTTGATATCGGCACGTAGGGAGAACTAATGGAATGCATTTACCTCTCCGGCCTCCTTTTGCGCCGGGGCATCAGGGTGACTTAAACGACCGACTGCACCATGAGATTGCTGAGACACCTCATAAAATGGATGCTAATCTGAGTACTTACGGTGCCAGAGCTTGCAACGAAGAAACATTTTCAGCCACAAACGAACTCAAAAGTAACGTGAAACTCTACATACTTGAGCAAAAATAAGCGCGCCTTCTTTATGCACCGCTTCAGTGACCTTCTTCCATGCCTCTACTTGCGTTTTATTCCAAATTCCTGGTGCATTTTGCCACTCCGCCCTGCAAGGGGGGTTAAGGTTCAATGATAGAAAGCGTGTTGCGTTAGAGTGATTTGAATCTACCGACAGTTCAAACTGACCCTTGTTGAGAAACTTTGATAGCTTCCGTGAAGATAAGCCCAGTACCTCCCGCCGCGCGTTGGCGATAGTGCTCGACGTTAACTTCATTGGGGACGTTCGTAGGCACGGAACGGCTTCGCGTCATCGCCGCTATAAAGATCTTATTGCGGACGGTGAGGGGGCCAAGCTTGAGAGGTTCAAATAACACAGAAGTAGAAGTCATAGCCGCCTGTTGTCTATCGATGAGTAGATGAATGCGAGTGTAGATGTTGATACTGGCGAGAATGATACAAACCTCAGCTTTTATATTTTCAAATGAAGCCTATTAGTCACTAGAAAAGTCATGACTGTTGGGTATAACGAGATCACAAGAGCAGAAATACTTACTAACAATTGTCTCTGTTACCGTTTTCCCAAAATGACCGGCAGGTGTTTTCATGATAGAAATCTCTAGCGATTACAGTGTTGTTGAAACGAGCATCGCGTGCCACTTTTGCCGAAAAGAGTCAAAGAATCCGGGACTATCAACAAAGTCGGTGTAGCTGGCCGGTGATTAATTGATTCTATGCGATGTTGAGTTCAATCTTGATAGCACATAGCAACAAAGCTTAGGATAAATTTCTTTATCTTTGAAAAAGAGAGGTGAGGATAAGTAGTTCACCCAACAACATGACATAGAAATGCAAGCGACATTAAGTTGAGTTTCGTCAAACAAACCCAGAGGTTAGGAAGCATAAGACCATTGTCTTAAGCAAGACGGCCGCCGCATGAACAAGCCGTCAGTCGCGGCAGGTATGTAACATGTCGTGGCCAGAGCCGTTCCTCGTAATCTGGAACGCAACATATGTGAGTATATAGCCTTAGGCCCCCGACTATAGTTCAATCTTCATTGATGGTGGAGAAGTTGATGTACCCTTATGTAGAACGGGTCTCCGCATCTAGTTCGGAGAGCAATGTCCTTGGATCCAGAGTCAGAAAGGTTTACGGACTAGCTTACTCACTTTCTTCAATGTCATTAAACAGGACAAGTTTTTACCGAGCTCGCTGCTTATAGGTCAGAACTGCAAACGTGCTGGGAAAGTTTCTGACAAGCTCGAGAAAAAGTCAATAGATCAAGTTAGTCGTGCCACTACCGGTAATCTCTTACCCCGCTAACACACAACTAACACCACAGGGTCAAGTTGTATTATTTTTGGAAGCGACGAGTTGTGTTGATATTGAGCGGCGTTGAGATTCAGAAAAGAAATAAGACACATAGCAATTCAAAAGCGGTACTTTATCATGCTGCTGGCAGTAGTTCTCAGATAGCTCTTGTGTCAGGAACAAGCCACGGTCAGGAAGAGCCTGGAAGGGCCGACACGGAGCGTCACGCATCACACATTACTCGGCATCATCCGGACTTGCCAGTGCAGTCATGTGATGGTTAGCGAGCGCCGAGCGCTCAGCGCTTCAATTTAAGTTCAATGGACACCCACCACCAACTTGGCTCAACTGCAAGTTCAAATAGCCTGAAAGAAGAATACTGCGCGGCCGGCTCTTGTGGTATATTCTTCTAAGGTAGCTCTTCGAAAGCTACTACCTAGTAAAATCTCAAGCCTCGATACTAAGGCTTTAACTTTTGTTGATACGCTCAGTGGTCGACATCGTTAGCGGCGTTGACGTTGAGGTTCGAGCTCTGTCCAGCAGTCTTAACAACTTGTTATTCAATCCTAACAGAGTACCTCCTCAGGAATGACTTCTGGTACAGGACACAGCTCTCGGCTGGATCTCTCACCAGACGATTATCCGCCCGAGAGTGACGGCGACAACTTTGAATTCGGCGCCATCCGCCCTCTGCAACCCCCATCTGTCATACACTTTGGATTCCCTTGGGTGATGCAAATCCCTGCGTCACTGTTCGTTATAAGCTCTTTGAATCTGGAGAATATCGACTGGGCTATCAAACACTTGGAGGATTCCAGAAACAAATTCTGGAGTTACCTTCGAGAGTTAAACGGTCCCTTTGACGATCTTCCTCCTCCGTTTAATCAAAAGTTACCTCCTCTCGCAGATGCTCTTTGTAAGATCGGCTTGGAGGATGCTATCAGTCGTAAACCGTTTCCCAGCTTAATAAAGGGTACAGAGCTTCTGGATCAACCTGGTCATAGACGCAAGATGGACATTCACTCGGAATGGGTGCATAGTTTGGAAAAGCTGCGGGAAATACCCGGTTATGAACGTGCGCTGTGCCCAAAGATAATGCCTGGAGTTTGTACAGCTGCTGATGAAGGACCGGTTGTGGTTGTGGCGGGTGATCGAGAGCAATTATATGCTTTGATTCTTAGAAGAGATGAACACCATGATGACAGCTTCAAGCCCAGCATCTTACATTTACTTGACCGGTCAAGTGAATCCAAAGGAATAATGAGCAAGATGGTGAATGCGAATCGAGAAATTTTACACCGAGATGGGAATTCGTTTTATGTTGGTATCGTCGCAGACGAATCGGCGTCACGAAGAACCAACAGGGTTCTCCAGGATCTTCTCGAGACTCTTTGGAAGTATGTTTGCGAGCCGATTGTAAAACATCTTGGACTGGTAAGTGATTGCTTTTTAAAGATGAAGTAGATTCAAGTTCGCATCTCTGAACAACGTTTCACAGCGGAAAGCACAAAAGAATTCCCAAAAAAGCCGGTTATGGTGGTGTTTGGTAGGGCAAATGGAGGCAATGCCCATACATGCCTCTGGAATTTATACACCTGACCATGATAGTGCTAAACCGTCCGGGTCTACACCTAAACTTACCGACTTTGTCATCTCATCCTACATCCCTTCTCTCAACGCTCTAATCGATGCTCGAACCAACACTCGGAATCGAAATCTATTATCATCTCCTAACAAAGGTATATTACTCGTAGGAAAGAGCGACGCACAAGGGATGGCCTACCTCCCCCAAGTAACCTACGAGATCAAAGCAATTCAATCCATCGTCCCACCGAAATTCTTAACAACACTCATAGGTCCCGATGCAAGCGTCGGAAACGTCCTTGAGAACATCCCCAAGAGCTCTATAGTCCATTTCGCTTGTCACGGTAGTGCAAAACGTGATCCACTCGAAAGTGGTTTGGTTTTACATGACGGAGAGCTTACGCTGGGGAGGTTGGTTTATACGGATTTAGGAAGTGTTTCTGTTGTTGTGCTCAGTGCGTGTCAGACGGCTGCGGTTGATCCTTATAGGAACGATCAAGTCGCGAATCTTGCGGCAGGATTGATGGCGGCGGGTGTGAGCGGGGTTGTAGCGACTCTTTGGTGAGTTTGTCTTGCTGCTTGCTTGAAAGAATTATGCCCCTTTTGTAAGGGGGGAGGAGGGGGAGATAGTAGATGCACAACGGTTGCTGACATTTCTACGTAGGTCTATGCAGGACCAAGTCGGACCTAGCATCGCCCGGGAATTTTACGGTGCATTATATCATGAGCTTGACTCAAGCACAAGCATATCAGACATTCACAATGGAATCGATCCACGAGAAGTAGCTGGGGCGTTACATCGGGCTGTCGAGAACCTCAAGGAGAAATATGAATCAGATTTCACTGCGTGGGTCCCATTCATACACATGGGCATATGAGAAATAGATGTGATGTCGAGTTTCGGGTTAGTTTAGAGCCAGGTGAATGTAACAAGGGAGTAGACATATGTAATTGCTTACAACGTGTTGAATTTGAATGTGGAAATACGGGATGTATGTGGGGGATGATAGATCGGGGGTTAAACAGGGAAGTTATGTACATAAAACAGAGCCTATGCATGTTACGATACGCAAAAAGAAATCAGGACAGAACAAAAACAACGCCGAGTTGAATAATCGTCGTAAACCAAGAAACGTGTTAACGAGTAACGATGAACAAGATAAAAGGAACGATGTATGTGTGTATGTATGGAATAAGGTGAAGTATAAGTTAAAGACAAAACGTTTTTCAATTGAAAGGAATAAATATCGCCAAAAAGCACAAGAACCACCGAAACTAAGACCCAAAAAAAGATTGTTGAAGAACGTCAGGTAACGACGTGTCAACAGAGAAAGGACATAAAGGAAAGAAGAACGAAATGATACACTGGTTCCCTAACCCTCGTCTTCCCTCACTTCACCTATGACTTCGACACAGACGGAGCCTGGTCCAAGAAAGGGAATGCGGATGGGAGGAAGGAGAGGGAAGGGAGACCAGGTCGGGCCAAGGCAAACCAAACTGAACCAAGTAAGCGAGCAGGCAACGAAAAGGTCGATAGGTCGATATGTCGACAAGTAGTCCATAGTCCAAAGCGACCCATCTCTCATTCCACCCCACCTCAACTCCACCCGAACGCCATTACAACACCCACCACAACACTTATACACCCACTCAGCAAAATCCCACCAATCACCCCTCTCGACCTCCCCGCGCCATTGCTATTCGACTGCTCAGCACTTGCTACAGCCGTCGCATATCCACCCCCACACGCCCCAACCGCAAGCTGTTCAGCTTGTGGGTAAACACTAGCCAACGCACTCAACGTACTCGTCCCAGCCGTACTCGTCGAGCTCGAGTTACTACTCGAACTTGATTGCAAAGCACTAAGATATACCCCTAAAAGGTTCTTTGTACACGCAGAACAGGTAGGTGTACTTGTGCTCGGAACGGAGATGCCTAGAGGTAGTGAATAGTAGTAGAGATCTGAAGGGTTGGTGTTGTGTATTGCGTTTAGGAAACAGTAGGTATTTGTTGTTGGGTCGGAGAGGCAAGCGGTGGTGGCCATTACCGAGAAGGTCTGGAGTCCTGTGGAAAAGGTTGTTAGTATGTTAAATGGGAGGAGAGAAAGTAATGGAAGAGGCGAAGGGAAGGGCTGGGATGGAAGGAAGCGTACCTATCAATGCTTGTACAGCATTAGCATTTCCATCACTCAAATCCTCCGCGCACTCCTCCTTCAACTGCGTCGCAAAATTGGCCATATTACTCGTACACTGATCCTGTCCTAACGTCGTATTACACGTTCCCCACACCAACTCATTCATCAGGGTCAAGTTACTCTCCGCCTGGAAGAATTCGTTGGAAGATTGGAGGAGGAGGGAGAAAGGTCGACAGGAACGGAAGGATTGGTTGTTGAGCATGGATTGGAAGA
Organism: Neonothopanus nambi; assembly: GCA_003987895.1. NCBI lineage: Eukaryota > Fungi > Basidiomycota > Agaricomycetes > Agaricales > Omphalotaceae > Neonothopanus > Neonothopanus nambi. The sequence goes on along the minus strand of RCHF01000440.1, from coordinate 5,596 downwards.
AGGTATAGCAGTTGTCTGTGGAGAAATTGAGTGAAATGTCTGAGTCCCAGGGCTGAGGGAAGGGAGTGGGGAGTGTCGGAGCGGTAGAAGGAATGGTTGGGATCGGTTGGGCGGTGGCGGCTAGTGTCGTTGTCGCAGAGGCTGTTCCTGAGGCAGAAGAAGAAGCGGTAGAGGTGGGTGTAGGTGTTGAGGAAGAATCTGCGATGAAACTGGTAGTACTCGAAGAGGAATCAGGATGTCGTTTATGCAGCGATCCTATAGAATTCCATTCAATCTTCCCTGGGTCGGTCGTGAAGAAATCGAAGATGGCAGGATGTGTAAAGTAGTGCGTCGATAAAGTTGTTAATGCCAGCACGAATGGGATCAACACGGCAGTCCATTTCGTTCGACGACCAAACCGAGCTTTCTTCGTCGTCGTCGTCTCCTTGTCTTCACTCGTACTGCTGTTACTGCTGTCCTTTGGAGAAGGAAAAGGCGACGGCGGAGGCGTAAACATGATTTTCAGAGAAAAAAGGAGTGTGAGAGTTCAACGAGCGTTTTATGAGTTGTCAGCCTAGAGATGCTAAGAAAAGAAAAGAATCAGAATCAATAATGTCTTGCGTCAAACCTCCATATGATCTGAACACACTGACCTGCAGCGTTGTGAAAAGGAAAAGAGAAAAGAAAAAGAAAGGAGATTTGAATTCGTCGAGGCCCCCTTCCCAAGTTCCTCTCTCTCTCACTCTTTTTCGTAAACCGTATCAGAAACGTGAGTTTCCTTCCGTCTCAGTTAGAGGGGAAGAAAAGAAATAATTAGGTACACGTGAGGCGCTGACATATATCATTTCAATATCTTTCTTGATGGATGACTAATCTGTACCTGGCACCCTAAAACGTGTGCGTGCGCCCTCAGCGCTGCTCGGTTTTCCCCTGACAGGCTGGATGGACGTTTCTATAGACTCTGTTTCTTGGAACTACATATAATTGGGTGAGTTTCTACAAACTTACTTATATATATCATCTCACACCCCAGCTTCTGTTCTGTTCATCACAATGCCGTTGAAGTTGCGCTGTCGCTTTTCTATTGGGTCAGCATCCTCTTCGATAGAAAAATCGTGCAACATCATGATGTACTGTGTTGCATTACAACTTACGGACCTTCGAGATTTACATATATAAAGCCTCAATGCCGTTCAAGCTTCTTCTAGGGTCCATTTCTCTCATCAATCTCGTCTTGTTCATGGATACGGATGGTCCTCTTCCATAACATCACGATTGGGCTGAGAACGAGACGGTTCTTCCATGATAGGCTACCAAAATCTCAATATCCTGGCTTCGCAAGGTCAAGCTGCTCGGTCCAAACTCGGTATGGTATACATTCACTCAGTCTTCACGCTGTCAGCGCTCAGCACTCAACGTTCAACGCTGGACTTCAGCGTCAACTTCGAAACGTTACGTCTACCGGACTCGGGTCTCAGCTCGGTCTTCACTACCCCCTTCTGTGCAAGCTTTTAGCGGGGCTTAGGTTTAGGAACTACATATGTTTTGTCGGCAGCAGGCGGACGAGTCCGACCCATCACTGTCTAATCCCGACATGTAACATGAATACATACATCACACCGCCCCTCGGCCCCGTTCACCAATGGGATCCAATGCCGGTTCTCCTCCGCCCACTTCCGCCCATCAGTTTCAACATTATTGAACAATTGAACAGACGATCAACCGAAACTTCAAATGCAACTTGTTTTCCGTTTTTGTGGGTCGGGGAGGGTCGGGGCCACATCATATGTACGAGACCCACACGTACGTGCACCTCCGCAGCGCGCAGCATTAGGCAATAGCGCGTATCATATTCAAAATGAGAATAATATGTACGCTACTCCTCAATATGTAACAGAATGTTCATTTAATATCATTTAATCAACCCCTCGCGCCTTCATATAAGCTAGTGCTATCAATAATCAATCGTTATTCAATAAGCAATTTAAATCATTGATCAACCGCTCGTCCTGTAAGGCTGTAACACTGAACAGGATCTGCCAGGATTTGCCCTGGACCGGGTGCGGTACATACATACATTACATACTAAATAAGTATCGCCTCATCCGACCTCGGGAGTCGGAGGGCCACAATTCGGTAGTCGGAAGTGATCCATCCAGTCGAGATCGGTACCACTACGGTTGCCCTCGAGGACAAGGTCAAATTTGACTTGATCAGTAGCTAGTTCGGCACTTACAACTGGGGTCCTGGCACTCCGTGACGCGCATCCCGTGTGCGGTCTCCGGGACAAATTCCCTATTATGGTGCTAATCATGATAGTTACACCGTACGATCCTCAACGTTAAGTTTGTATGGTGCCGAGCGAGTGCCGAGAATCCATCAGAGAGGAATGAGCATTAGTCGGAGTGGTGTTTTTTCCCTAGCAAAACAATGAAAAATGAATGRGCTACCGGCATGCGGCGCGCCCGGAGTCCGGGAAAATTTCAAGGAAATCCTAAAGAAATACTTACAGCCTTTTTAGCTAACAGAAAACAGGAATATCAACACAAAATGAATAGCGGGAGTACTTTCCGATAATAATCTAGAATATTTACAGGAACTTGCATGTTCAGCGGGCAGCTCGAGATGTGTTCTCACTCCATCGGAGATTCAGAAGCCAGATGGTTCGTGTTGCTTCTGCCCTGCTTACACCTCGTAAAGCCATCCTTCTGTAATTTATCAGATGAGGTAGGGAGTGGAGAGGTAGCCTACGCCAGCTCGAGTGACTTTATATGGACTTTGCAGCGTATGTTTGCAGAGATACCTCGGCCCTGCCGGAACGACTTAAACGTTAACCATTGCAAGTGCCTAAACTCGGAGCTCACTGTCACAATTGATCCAAGAGCAGTTCCATACAATAGTAAAAAGTCAGCTGCATTGCTTGATATTGCTGAGACGCTTCCGAGTCCTAACATCTGCTACCTGACTAGTTATACTTGTCGAGAGCCGCTACCGGGATTGATCAGCGCTTGAGCGCAGACGCGCCGGCACCATTCGGCACGGCGGCGGGACCAGATATCCGGGCGTCTATGGGCGTCTATGGACTTGTCCACGTCTGGCCAGTCACAAAATCACGTTTCCGCTTACATTATGGGACCCCGAACTTTGCGAACGGCATCCGATCAAGTCAAACTTGACCTTGTCCTGGAGGGCAACCGTAGGAAGTCCGAAGGAATTGAGCGAAAAATTGAATTGAATTGAATGCCCACTACTTATTTACATGTCAGATGTCCTAGGCTAGAGTAAGAATCTGTAAGCGCAATTTACGACCACCTGTCTTAAGTTGTCATCTTAACCGAATTCTATGAGTAACAAGGTCAACTAGACTTGTGGAGGCTGCTTAGCTATTTTAGACTTAATTTCGTTCTTTCGAGGCGCGATTGTTTCTGAATATAGCAGGAATTGTAAAGAGAAGGCTTAGGCTAAAGTCGCATCCAATTGCAGAAGATGAGTTGTCAAGCTCTATTGATCAATGGTGGAGCGTAGATTAGCGTGTCTTTTCGATCCTGAAGTTGAATTGAGTGTTTAATGTTCGTTCCCAGGCGGAAAGTAAATCGGCATACCTTTTCCCCTTCCTTTGATAAAAACGCCCACTTAGCCAAACTGCGAACCTGATATTCGGAAACATGGCTCTCCGGGCTCGAGACTCCTTGGTCCCAGTACATCGGATAATTTCCAGACGTTAAACTTAACTAAGTGGAACGAAATTAGACCAGAGGCGTTAATGAAAGTTTAATATTAAGGCTCCTAAGCTTGCACAGTCGTAGTGGCGATACGAGAGATGCGGACTCGAAAACATAAAAGGTGGAAAGAGAGAGAGTGGGAGAAAAGTTTCTTAGCCGAACAAGTGCCGGGATTGGCCGGTCGGCAACAGTCTCAGCTAGCTCGGCGAGTCCCTTGCCATCCTCTACTTAACCTGGCGGTAAGTAACATGACGGATTCCACGAAAGTCTTCAATTTATTTCTTGTATCTGCTGATATTCGCCGATCAGATGAAAAGACTTTTTAATTTTTCTCCTTGCGGTATGGCATGCCTTATCCTCTGGCATTTGCCAAGCAAGCTCTAACTTTTCCCAAGTTCCTCCTGCTTAGGCGATACATAAGAGCTATTCTCCGGCTTGCATATCAGAAAGCACCCGTAAAGCACCTAAACCTAGATGATAACGCCATGGCTCCGGCGATATATACCTTCGCCATGTCTCTCCGCTTGAAGTTAAATACATTCTTCTATCTGGCCATTCCTAGTCTGTCGATAGCATGCACAAGGAAGACATAGTCCTTACGCTCCTTTTCCTTTTCCTCATCTACAAGGTAGTAACCTCGCGTCGATCTTCCTACCCGCTTCCCCCAGGTCCCAAAGGCTACCCAATCATCGGGAACATATTCGATATACCAAAGACGTTTTCATGGAAGACGTACGCCAAATGGAGCGACACTTGGGGTGTGTCTATTCTTCCACCTTAAGCCTTCCTGCACTCACTGTTCACATTAACCGCGTCTATCCAGGAAACTTGATTTCCCTCAAAATCTTCGGACAGGTTTTCGTGATCGTCAACGACGTCGAAACGGCTATCAATCTCTTGCACAAGACAGGAAGTGCTGTGGCCGATAGACCCGTCTCGCAAATGGCGGAAATGTCTGGGTGGGACCGTGTACTGAGCGCTGCGCATTACACCGAATCGTTGCACCACTGTCGGAAGCTCATCGGCGATGTGGTCGGCAGCCCCAAAGCCATGACGAGATTCTATCATATCGAGGACCACCAAGCGAATATGTTCATCAAACGTGTGCTAAGCTCAAATATCGAAGAGGTATGCCTTGACGTATTTGTGCTAGCGATGTGTGTTACGATTGAGCACGGCTGTACATAGGCAGCTAGGAAGTCAGTGTTACAAGTAACTCGAACCGAATGAACTCATTTGCACGAGAATTTCCACAGGACTGGTACCGCGCTGGTACTGCATTACACATACGGCTACAAAATCAACGAAGAAGGTACCGACCGTTTTGTCGAAGTCGGCACTCGGGTACGTCTCCCCGAATCGAAGCCATATTGCTGGCTATCCTCATGATTTGCCTCCTCTAGGCCATTGAGGAATTCACTGAAATCCATCGCCCGGGAGCTTATCTTGTCGATATCCTCACCTTCCGTACGTTTCAAGTTACCTTGCAACTAACAGTCGGGTGATGTAAAAGTTTTCTTGCCAGTGAAATACGTCCCTGCGTGGTTCCCTGGTGCAGGCTTCAAGCGCACCGCTCTCGCAGCTCGAAAGACCGTAGATCAACTAGCCGACTTCCCTATGAAATATGTCGAGGCTGACCTTGTAAGGATCATGTTTTCCGATACTTACCGCTAATCCAATCATTTCTTCCCCGTTAGGCAGCCGGCCATGAGAACATATCCATCGCGGCCGACCTCATCACCCACAAAGAAGTAGATCCCAAGCATTTAGATGCTCTGAAATGGGCTATTGCCTCTTTCTATATCGCGGGAAGTGATACGGTCAGTGCACATCCTGGCACTAAGCATGCCTGCTTATCAGTCCGTCTTGGATAGACCGCCATCTATACCGAAGCC
>RCHF01000439.1:0-28627 GCA_003987895.1 Neonothopanus nambi | reverse complement strand
ACACGAGCGTAGTACAGACTGCCAAAACGATCAAAGTTATGACACAACCCTTGGGCCTGAAACACCATTCAGCCCCACGGTCCGAACTACATACGTATACTGTCCTCGTAGCGTCGAGCTTTCTTGCAATTTAATGAAGCCGATGGGTCACGACTTGCCACTACCTCCTCCCCGTTTACTGACCAGGTTCCTGAATTGAGCAACTCGGAGGCAGATTTATGACTGTAAAACTTAAGGAACTGTTGCACGCAGAAGTCATCCTATGCAAAAAATAAAAAGGTTTGGGTTTGGGTTTTGGCTTACCGCCATTCCTTCATACCTATGAACCCATGGACTTGATAGGAGAGACATTCATGCTGGAAAGTAAGTGTAGTGTGATAACTTCAACTTGTTGCCCATCGAGGAACGAGGGCAAGGAGGGCAAGACGCTATTCGGCCCGAAAAACACTTATGATCCCACGGTCACATGTCCTCGCACGGACCATTAACTCACAGCTTCACGCTTGTTTACTAAACAATCTATTTAAATTCAGGCTATGCTTCCCGGTGCGCAGTTCTGGCCTTGAATTGATTCATTCGACGGAAGGTGTAATCCAAGATGACTGGCATTGGCTGAGTCTTGGCTGAGCCAGAACCGCTTGAGGCCGGGGGGTCTTGGGACGATCTGGAAACACCGACACAATTCGCTGTGAGTGCGCTGGTAAGTCAAGGAACACATACAATGATGATACATATCTGCTGATTGATATGCGTTGCTTCAGCTTGATTCGTTCTGTAAACAAAAAGATGTATAGAAACTCAAGCACCCACGTGGCACATACAGCAAACTTCGGCATGATTCGTCACTGATAAATATCTCCGAGTCTTCCCTTATACATATACTCTCACCAGTCCAGACTTCACCCCATCAATCTCAAACCACTCGTTATGCGCGCAATCGACCTCATCCGCCATCTGGCGGTAAGCTACCTCGTCATCCTCGAGATTCTCTACCCCTTCGACTCTCTACCCTTCTCTGACAAAGTCAAAGACACACTCTCCACTCACGCTCATGCACTGGCTTACTGGCTAGCGATCTACTCCAACGTCGTACTCATGTGTTTCGCCTTCATGTTCGGGACTTTGATCACCGTTCGCATTCTCTTCAAGATTCTTTTGAGGTTCAGACCCGCGTTGAAAGAGAAACTGATGGAGAGGAGGAAGGCTAAGGCGCTTAAGCGCCAGCAAGAGCTAGAGGCTAAGGGAGAGGTTGAGGTTCATGAACAGAAGGCGAAGAAAGCGAAGAAGGCTGCCTTACGCCGTCTTGCCTTCCTTTCAATCTCCTCGGTCGCTCTCATCATTAACGATGCCTTCTTCAATGGTGCCACCGACGAGAACACCTCCGGCGCTAAAGAGAGGTTCCTTCAGGTCTTCAACGAATCTCTATCTCTCTTCTACATCCAAGTGGCTGCTTTCATAGCTACTTTCGCTGTGTTTATTCTCTTCCGGAGTCTCTGGGTCGCTTTCAGGGGCCGACGTCAGGCCATCGCCTTGGACGAGGAGAGTCGTCCTGGTTCTTCCGAGTCTGCGGAGTCTGGTATGCAGCAGGTACCAGGGCAAGGTCTCACTACGGGCGGTTTGAATGAGAAGCTTATTGATTTCTCTGATGGAATGGATGCTCTTAGTGAGAAGGTGAGGAGTGTAATGGTGGAGGAACCGAAAGATAGCGCTAAGGCTCAGGAGGAGCCGTTGATTCGGTTGTGAGAGGCTCTAAGATGGGAAGATGTGTTCACTGTTGGTAGTCATTGTTGTGCTGTTTTGATCCCCTTTCTTTCTTTACTCCTCCCCTTGTTTACTTATGCTTCTATTCTGTCCTTGGTCCGTCGTGTCACTATGAAATGTAGAAAGGTACTCATTCCATCTAAAGTTGCCACAGTGATACGACCATAATTCTCTTCTTCGTCACTTAGGTACTTAAACTTCAGCATGATTCTTCACTGACAAGCATCTGAATCTTCCCATATACATATACTCTCACCAGACTGGGTTATAACCTATCAATCCCAAATCATTCGTCACTTAGGTACTTAAACTTCAGCATGATTCTTCACCGACAAGCATCTGAATCTTCCCGAATACATATACTCTCACCAGACTGGGTTATAACCCATCAATCCCAAATCATTCGTCATGGGCGCACTCGAACTCATCCGCTACCTATTGATATGCTACCTCGCCATTCTCGAGATTCTCTACCCCTTCGACTCTCTACCCTTCTCTGACAAAGTCAAACTCACACTCTTCACTCATGCTTATACACTGTCTTACTGTCTAACAGTCCACTCCAACTTCATACTCATTGGTCTCACCTCCATATACGGCTTTTTGATCACCGTTCGCACTGTCATCAAGATCCTTTTGAGGTTTAGACCTGCGCTGAAAGAGGAAACCATAGTGGAAATAAAGATTAAGGCGCTTAAGCGCCAGCAAGAGCTAGAGGCTCGGGGAGAGGTTGAGACTGAACAGAAGGCTAAGAAAGAGAAGAATGCTTCCCTTATCATCTGCTCAGTTGCCCTCGTCGTCAACGATGCCTGGTTCAATCGTGTCATCGACGAGAACACTTCCTCCCTCGACGGCGCTAAGGAGAGGTTCCTTGAAGTCTTCAACGAATCTCTAACCCTCTTCTACTTCCAGATAGCTGCTCTCATAGCTGCTTTAGCTGTGTACGTTCTATTCCGGAGTCTCTGGGTCGCTTGCAGAGGCCGACGTCAGGCTATCGTCTTGGACGAGGAGAGTCGTCCTGTTTCTTCCGACTCCGAGTCTGCGGAACAGGGACTCACGGGCGGTTTGAATGAGAAGCTTATTGGTTTCTCTGATGGGGTGGATGCTATTAGTGAGAAGGTGGGGAGTGTTATGGCGGAGGAACCAGAAGCTAGCGCTCAGACTCAGGTCCCGGAGGAACCGTTGCCATGATTCAGTTGTGAGATGAGATGAGATGGGGAGACGTGTTCACTGTTGATAGTCATCGTTGTGCTGTTTTGACGCCCTTTCTTTCTTTACTCCTCCCGTTGTTTGCCTATGCTTTCTCCTTGGATCATGCAACGCGTCGTGTCACTATCTCTGAAATGTAGAAATGTGATATCAAAAGTTGCCACCGAATAGTTATACGACCAGAATTCTTTTTTTCGTCCTCAGAGCTATAACGTCGATCATTTCTATCTTTAGCTTGCACGAACGGCTTACAATTGGTCGTGAGCGCTTGAGCAGTTACTTAGTGMGGCTCTCACGCACACCTTTCAACTTTGGCGTCATCACATTACAAGTTCGCCCCATCTCCCCTTTATACCCTCATCAATCTCCCCCAGACCACAATCACCCATACAATGCGACCTCTCTCCCTCTGTCGAAACGTCCTAACGTTCTACACTCTCATTCTCGAGGTCTCCACCTCCCTACCCGTCCCTGACACGTTCAAGGACATCCTCGTCATTCATGATCAAGCGCATATACTCGCCTATTGGCTAGCGCTCTTCTCTAACATCTACTTGATGACTGCTGTCTTCGTCTGGTCGATTTATCTGTGTACGAGCGTTGTGTTTAAGGCAATGACGTGGTTTAGTCCCGCCCTGAGACGACATGTGGAGGCAAGACGCCGACTCGGATGTCGACGAACTAGCGCTGCCAAAGGTGTACTTCATCCGCAAGAGGGCCAGACACAGACACAGAACGATGAGACGGAGAAGAAAGAGAATGAATCAAAGTGGTCCTGTTGCAATTGGAGGAAGCTGATCATTGATTTGACCGTGTGGGTTTGTCTACTAGCCAACGATGCGTTTTTCAATCGTGTCATTGGACTGGGAGAGGGCGGCTCATTCCTAGACGAAGCAATCGAGAGGTTTAGAGAAACATTCGATGAGTCCAGGTACCTGTTCAAATATGAGGTACTGGTTCTTGGGATGGGGTTTGCGGTTGTTGTTGGATATGAGATTGTTAGAGAGGCTTGGAGGGGCGGACGGTAGAGCGCAAGCAGGGGCCAGTGAATTGAACGGGGAGAGCCTTTTTGAGGAGGAAATGGGTGCGCACAGCGGAAGCCTAAAGATGCTGTGAGAGGGAGCCTTGGGCAGGATCTGGTGGGATGAGATGATGAGTGGTGCCTAGACGTTCGTAAAACGGTAAATCTCYCTATCTCACTATCAATCCCCCGAGCTTTGACTCCTACCAAGCATACAGCACAATCCAATTGTCAACTTCCCCCGACAAGCCCAGACTCGCTACTCGTTGGGGCTACTCGGTGATTATCGTCCTCCTAGTGAACTGTGTAATTATAGAACTGCCCAAATGCAGTCTATGGCTATGCGAGTATGATGTCAAGCTCTTCGAAATCTGTACCTGTCTCGAAAGGTACCATCGCAAGCAGCACAATACCAGGGTCCAAGGTACGAAGAGGTACGAGCGAGCAAGTTGATTGAAAACACCGGCGGGCCGACGATAATCCAGGTAGCATGCCGTGGGAATTTTTGCCTGCGCAATCATCTCCCGCTACCTGGCCTGGTCGACCGAGTCAACGCTCAGCGTGTCCACGAATTGCCTCTGGTATATCTCACTCCAGGTCCTTGAATGCATACTGCTTATAATAAGCTTCAGAGGATATAATGCCCTACCCCGCTCTAACTGTCGGCGCGGTCTCAAAATTCAGAGAATACCCCTTCGCCGGACTATTTATGGCACAGATTCGAAATACATCTCCAGCACTACTTATCATGTGGATCCACATGGTAGACTAAGTAAGATGTCATGGAAGCTTAGTTTCGGGGAATCCCAGTGATACCTTCTAGTTCTTCCCATGTATGTACGTATTCACGAATCACAGCCATGGTCGCTGGTTTGACTGGGGATTGTGGCGTGTGTCTTGTCTGCGGGTGCACTGATTCTGGCATGTTGGCACATGGTCCTATAGAGCCAATGTGCATGACGCTTCAGGTGAGTACATCTCTTGAAAGACTCAGAACTTATTTGGATACTAAAACTCACAGAGTGTAGTACGGCGACTGCTCCTTAAACTACGGAAGTAGTGTCCTTGAAAGTTCAAAGCGGCCTATTCGCCGTTTCCTATTCGCCGCTTCGCTCTATCTATAATTCGTGTTCCTTGTCAACGAAACAATTTCATTTAGAGTCGTGCGATAAGAAGTCAAAAGGGCATGGACCCGCATGCGCACACTTTTCTTCTTATCTTCCCGTCTAATATTAGAGCATCAGAGTATATAACTAGCATGGGGGACCCTAATGCCGATTCTTCGGGCTCCTCAGCTACTCGCAGCTCACCTCCTTAATCTTGGGATAGGCCAGCGACGCTACAATGTCCGCCAAAGAACGCAGTGACGACGAGATCGACGTCGAGAAGCTTTCTCAAGATGATGGTGTTGAGGTGGTGGATGGTATGACTGACGCGGAGAGGCTTAAAGAAACTGAGGAACTCGAGGTAAGTGGCGAACATACTCGGCACTCTGTCCATAGCTCAAGAACGTCCTCAACGTCCTAGGCTCGTCTAGAGAGTGGTGAAGCTGCCGACTCTGAGTATATGGTTAGGACTGCGCACGATGTTGCTATCAAAGTCTTAAGCACCAGGTCAGTTTAACGTTATCCCGTGTTTGAGTTCTCAGAAACATTTGACGACATATCTCGTAGAGACGATATCGACCTACCCGTTCTCACTTTTCGCATGATGTTTCTCGGGCTCGGCTTTTCTGCCTTCGGGTTAGCTCATCTCGAAAGACTCCTTCGAACGAGACAACTGAACTTCCACTCTCAGAGCCGTTTTGGCACAACTGTATTATTTCAAGCCGCAGACACTCCTGGTCTCTCAAGGTACGTAGCGACGGTCGTTCTCCCGCCTTATCTTTCTCTGATCAGGTAATAGGTTTCCTGTTGATCGTCAGTTACTTCCTCGGTAAAGCATGGGAGAAATTCATTCCTCGCTGGGGCCCTGTGTTGAAATTTATCAATCCCGGTCCTTTCAGTAAGTCCGAGTCGTTTGATCTGAGAACGTATGGCTGACCTTTTCTTTTCCCTTTTTTTTCCGTTTCGACAGACATCAAAGAACATGCTGCGCTCATCATTATGGCATCTACGGCTTCCAACTCGGCGACAGCTATCCAGGTCATTTCGGTGCAGGATTTGTTCTAGTAAGTGGCAGTTTAGAGTACGCTTCGTACGCTAATTTAGTATTTCAGCAACCATAAAGTGGAACCTGCTATTGCTATCTTTACGTTACTTTCTAGTCAACTTATCGGTTATGCTTTCGCCGGTCTTTTACAAGAGGCCTTAGTGTATCCGTCAATCACGTTCTGGCCAACGAACATCATGACGGCGAATATGTTCCAGGTGAGTGCGTGTCTACCTTGACGAGAACATGCGGTTGACGTCGTCTAGGCGCTTCATTTTGATGGTGGTCTCGGTAGTAAACGAACAAAGGTACGTCGAAGTTCATGTCTTCCGTCAGATCTATCAGAATCGTTATTGATGAACCAAAACGAATAGTTGTTCTGGGGCGTATTTGCGGCGATTTTCTGTTGGGAAATCGTTCCTCAGTGGATCTTCCCCGTCATGACTGGATGGACAATTTTCTGTTTGGTATGTCCATTGTGCATCATTGCGGGCTTCATGTTAATCACCCAGCGCATAGGTTAATCATACTTCTGCAACTATTCGCAAGTACGTCTCGTGCCTCCACAATGAAAACTATGATCTAATTACTCGTGTATAGTATCTTTGGAGGAGCTAGTAATAATGAAGGGATGGGTGTACGTATCAATTTCGTACCCTCGTATTCCCTATGCTCAAGACTTTCCAGTTGTTGGCAGTTTGCTTGGACTGGAATCTGTACGGATTATCATTCCGTTCTCAGAACGTGACTAATCTCAACGCACAGAATTGGCTCGGGCAATATGTATTTGCCTTTATGGTGCGTTAGATCGTTGATGAAATTTAAGGGTCTATCTAATAGTGCCTCGTCTTAGGACCCAGCTCAACATCGATATCGGCATCTGTTTCACAGTATGTTGATGTATTCTCATGGAATACACAGCTAACGCGAACTTACCGCTGTTTAGTACATTCTCATGGTGCGTAACACTCTTAAGAAAAAAAGCGTGTCACTTTGCTCAAACGACAACAGTGCGCTGTATACTACGGCAACATATGGCATGGCAAGACATTCCCGTTCATGAGCCAGGATCTGTTCGATATCGATGGTAGGTTACAGCGACCTTCCCCAACGACATCAAAGCTAATTTCATCATCTGCCTAGGAAACGAGTATAACCAGACAGGTAAGAGTTCATCACATAGTTATTGCTGTATTTCTCAAACGCGTTGTAGCGATTTTGACCAATGGACGTTTCGACTTCGAGAAATATCAGCAAGTTGGGGTGGGTCTATCTAGCTTGCTGTCAGTGCGCCGGGACTGTACTTACGATGAATCATACTCTCCCAGCCTGCGTTCTTCTCTTCAACAAACGCACTCAGCTTGCTTACTCAAAACTTGGCAATGGGAGCCACTACTGTTCACGTTTTCCTGTTCTACTGGAACGAGTAAGTGCCTAGTTCAAGGGACTCGAAGGCAATACTCATCATGAACAGAATCAAGCCCTTCATCATGATGTTCAAGTAAGCAATGCCTTTCACTTGGTTCGATATGAATTGACTCACGAGTTGTTCTACTAATAGCCCGTGGAACAAAGGCGTTTTCGTTGTTCACGACGAACATTACGAGAGTACGATCTCCTTTGAGATCTTTGTTCCTGGATACAAAACTAACTATTCTTCTTTCATTCATAGAAATGAAGCGCTATAAAAAGATTCCCCGATGGTGGTTCCTTGTATTATTGCTCGCCGCTTATGCTGTGGCGCAGGCAACTGATTACACTTCCGACTCTGGTTTCTCGTGGTGGGGTTTGACCGTGATCCTCATCATCTCTCTGTTTTTCGTAAGCCCAATGGCATATCAGTCAGGTTTTCATATTGATCCTATATGCTAGACGGCCGTCTATTCAACGACATCAGCTATTCTTGGATTCCAGCAATTTAACGGCGGTCTAGATGGTTTTTATTCGATGTAAGTTGTCGATGGAAATGACCGACCAACATATTCACTCATAGTATACAGGATTGGCTCCTACATCGCCCCCGGTAATCCAGGTTTGTATTTTCTTTGGATTATAAATGAATGTGTTTCTTATACTTCCTATTGTTTAGTCGCCAATATGTATGGTGCGTATACTAGGTGTTGTAGCATTAAATGTTCACTCAATCAGGAGTTAGCCACGCTCTACGGTAGTCAGCCTACCGTACAAGGAATCCTCCTTCTCCAGGATCTGAAGCTGGGCCAGTACATCAAAATTCCCCCGAGGATCAATTTCTTGGTTCAGGTCGTAGGATGTGTCGTAGGAGCAATCCTGAACTACGTGATCATGTGCGTGTATCATTGACTAATCTTCTAGATGAAGAACTTCTGATAATAGTATCTTTTAGGTTGCAAGTGGTGTCTAACAATCGTGAAGCTCGTTAGTATTCAATTACTACATATATGGCGGTTCATCATTTGATGACTCCTTTGCAGTGCTGTCAATCAGCGGTACTCGTGTATGGTCTGGACAGAATGCTCAGAGCTACAACTCGAATGCCATCTCCTGGGGCGCTTTGGGTGAGTTTCGCATCTCCCATCCTAGGAATAGGAGTAACGAGCTAATACAATCGTCATAGGTCCGTACATGTTCTCAGCTGGTCGCACATACCATATGATCCCCGCTGCACTTGGGATTGGGTGCTTGCTGCCGATCCCGGGATACATTCTTCATCGCATGTATCCGAAGAACAACATATTCTCGAACATCAATACCGGTATCATCATTCAATACTCCTGCTATCTTTCTGGTACGCGTCAATTTCTGACATGTCTTGTAAATACTCATGATGGCGCTTTGCGTAGTTGGCATCAATACTTCTGTCAACACTGCTATGGTCGTTGGGATCGTTTCTCAATGGTGGGTACGTACCAGGTACCCGAGATGGTTCACGAAATGTATGTCGTCTCGTTTACATGTAAATTCGGCCTTGTACTGAGATCGCATCAACAACAGACAACTACATCGTCGCTGGTGCCCTGGATGGCGGAACCCAAGTTATTTCTTTCATCCTCAACTTGGCAGTCTTTGGTGCCGTTGGGACTGGTGAGTTTTGTGATCGCTATGAAGTCTCCTTTTCGTTCGCCTCATTTTGTCTGTAGAGCACGACTTCCCGCAATGGTGGGGTAATGATTTCAACTTGGCTGCCGATAGATGCTTGGCTCCGGACTCCTGAAGTTGTTTATTTTCGTTCAATTGCCGTATGAGTGTCAAATCTCCCTTTTATTATCTGTCATTTAATGTCTGCCATCGGCTTGTAATGCTACTCACGCTATAAACATCGACATTCCGAATCTATGATGAAGTGTAGATGGTACCCGGCGATATGAAAGGTTCGAAGAAGCTTTGCCTGGGTATCCTTAGTTGATCCTGAGTGGCGTTTTGAATCTAGAAAGCAATGCTAGTTTGGGCTTCTAGTAGCACGCAATGGTCCCGTCAGGAGACGTGAGTAGTATCCTGGGCCATCTGATAGTGCTCTGGCATATTAGAAGAATGTAAAAAGTGTGTTGAGAATAAAATCAATGTTACGCTCGTTCAATACTCAGGGCTGTTGAACCTGATTGGAGCAAGTGATGGCGGGAGGTTACGTGATTATGGGCTGACATAATCACTGATTTTTCTTCCAGTTTCTTCCTTGTCCGCTACTGGCACCACCCACGGCGCACGCATTGCTCCTCTGGATTTATCATTTTCCAATATTCTTCGGTGTAGAGGCTCAACGTCCCTATTATCAGCCGTGTACGTGGAATTGATTTATTGAACAGCCTGCGCGAGACATCACGACACCTCGTAAATTGATGCCCCGTCGTTGCATTCAATTCATCATGATCTTATCGAGAGAGCATATGTGGCATAGTGGCAGAGCATAGCTACCATTGAATGGCACGTAATTGAAAACTCTGTGTGGGACCTGAAGTAGTACTGATATCATGATTTAGTCAGGATTCTCGATGGTAATAGGCGCCACCAGTGGTTGCGATCTTTTCAATAAGGCAACCAACTTCTACCTCGAGAGCTTGACATCTGATAGAACCAAGTATTATGGCAGCACCACATTGTACATTCTTAGTCTCTTTCCTATCAGCACCGTGCCTCCAACTCTCGCCGCCACTTGGCCGTCCTGGCTTCATACCTTCGTTCTTCGTCATCTTCGTCACTCTCGTTAATCTGGCCCCGGAGGTCGCTTCTTTCCCCTAGCGTTCTCTATACTCGAGTTCTGCTATTCTTTTGGATTCAGTCCGATCTTTTTTGCAATGACTTCCCTTACCAACACGATTGACGACTCGAACCCGCTGATTGACTATCAACCTGAAGGAGCATGGATGCAAGGAAATGGTACGGACTCGCTGCTGAACGGGTCCGATTCATTGTGCGTACTGGGCTCCTCCTCATTTTTTGCTATCTGACGAGTCGCATTGTTTCAGATACTGGCACAATTCTTATACGAGAACCTGGCAGCCCGGAGCCTCAGCTGCGTTCTCCTTCAATGGGACTAGCGTGTCAATCTTTGGGGTGAAGCGCACTGGATACGGGAACTACACAATCACGCTCGATGGAGTCAATGCTATGACAGCCAATGCGAACGCATCAGATCTTGAAGCTTCCGCTGCTTCACTGTTTACGCAAACGGGAATGGAGCAAGGCTTGCACACGGTAGTGTTGGCGAATAACCCTCAAGCTGGAAATGGGATTTGGACGGGAGTTGACATTGACTACGTGAGTAATTATTGCCAGTCCGTCGTGTTTTCTGGTTCGAGTCTTCACTCCACTCTGGGAACAATGTTCAATTGCGCTTACGATCAGAAACGCGCGCTGAATAGCCTGATGCGCCAGTATCTCGCTACAGCCATGACTGATTGGCGCTAGGAGCTGATGTTTTCGTTACTTCAAGATACCGATCTCAGAGAGCCGTCTTCTTGAATCCTCATTTTCTAGCTTTCTTTCTTCACTTTCTCCCTTCATGCGCTTTCAGCTAATCATAGTTCTTTCTCATACAGATCACTTGGACCTCCGATGTCGACTTCGATTCTTCCGACGGTTCCAGCTCAGGTTCGACTGTCTCTTCGTCGTCGAACGCGGCCCAATCTAGCCCGATGACACGCCTGTATCAAGATACGGATTCTGCCTTTACTTGGGGACCCAAGGGTGCATGGAGCACGAATCCGGCGAATGTTGCGAAATTTGGTCAGCAGTCTGGACAGTGAGTTATGATTTTCACTGTCTTTTATGAGGGATTTTTGCGGATATCGGAGAGATATGGTGGAGGCAACAAATGAGTATTTGTGCTAAATAGAGAACGTCGTATTCTCTTTACCATTTTCTTTTGTCGGTTGGGTATTTTGGAAAAGCGCTTATTGGGCGCTAGTTTGAATACCCCTGATTTTTTGACATTTTCTTCGAATTTTCTCCTTTCATTTCTTCTTTCGAGGGCTCATCGTCGCATCCTAGCTCGACCTCAATGAGCGGCGCCTCTGTCAACTTGACTTTCACAGTATGCCATCCGCCCACTTTCAGCTTGTTACTGCGTTCTGATAATTTCCTTGTCCTTTCTAGGGTTAATCCTCTTCCGTTCTCCTATTCAACACAAATATTAATCAATCAATAGGCCAGGTTATCAAGATATATGGTCCTATTGGCCCTAATCAGACTTCGAGCTATTCTGTCTCGATCGACGGCTCACCATCTCGAACTTTCTCCGCGCATAAGGCGTCGTGGTCGTCCGGACAGCTTCTCTACTACGCGGACAATTTGGGCCCGGGAAATCATACAGTGACGGTGATCAATGGGGGAGGTGGGGGCGGCACTGGTTCGGGTGCAGCTCGTAGGAAAGCACTAGAACGACAAGTTGCAGCAGATGGAAATGGTGCCTTTGACGTGGATTATGCAGAGGTGCAAAGCAATCTTGCTTCGAGCCCAACGTCGTCGGTCCTGCCGTCACCATCGAGCAATGGTAGCAGTACTAGCCAGTGAGTTCGCTATATCCCTATGACCTCCTCAAATGTGACTCATTAAAAGAAATAAAGACTTGGTACAGGCGCAATAGTGGGTATATCGTTGGCTTCTGTGGCTTTCACACTTCTTCTTGGATTACTATGGGTTCGTCGTCTCTCCCATTGTCGTCAATTAATTTCTTCGTTCGCGACCATTTTATCTTATCCGAGCTGATACTCCTTTTCGCTTTAGCTTCTTAACAGGCGGAACAAAACTCTTTGGATGCGTCTCCAGAAAGGCTACATGGTTCAATCTCAATCGGATTCTCACTCTCCTATACCCCGCGGACGCCGGCGTGGCATGCGTGCCCTATTTATTTCTCATCTTTCCCTACCGCCTCGAAACGGCATCGAACCATACCCACTCATGCTGGAAAGTGGGAATAGCAGCGAAAACAGCACCGCGACCCGCCTAGGAGATAGCAGCGGTGGCCGGAAGTATATGCCTTACATGGGTTTCGGGAGGTCGAGTGCAAAGTCACCGATCGGATCAAGCGAAGTACTCTCATCAGGGAGCTCGGATTCTGGGCTTGGATACGAAGCCAGACAGCCATATCCAACGGCATATCATGCTGGAACATTGACGCAGTCGGCGGTGCAGGCGGACGTTAGGTCTGCAGATCCCACACGATCTGGTACCATGCTGTCTGCATCGACTTTGGTCGCTGAAGATGGATCCGATTCTTCGACTTTCATAGCTGCACAAGGGTTAGCCGCAAGACAAAAGATTCAGGCTCTCTTGGACAGTAGCAAGAGTATTCGCACTCAGAGTGCAGAGACCGCCCCTCTTAGCAGTCTCAGGTCTAGCACAGGAACGGGCACAAACTCTTCCGCTTCCACCCTTCCCTTTCAACAACAGCGCCGGCATCCTGAAGCCCCGGCAAGCACGACAGCGTTTACCCCCACTTCTATCCGATTTCTCTCAGGAACGCGCACGAGACAATCGTACTCATCACACTCCTCACGCTTCAGACGTCGTACACACTCTACCTCTCCGTCTCGGGCTGAACTCCTTGTACGAGTTTCCGATCCAGACTCGGGTCATGCAGACGATGATGACGATGGTGACGAGCCTGTGGACGATATTGGCGCAGGTTTCTATGCTGAAGAAGCCTTCTACGCTACATCTCCAACGCGAAGCTTGGCGCGAACGCAGTCGGATGCACAGACGCCGATTCGAGGATGGGAGGAAGATGATTTGGGTCGACCTTCGATTCCCTGGATGCTTTCCCGCATGAGTACTGATACAAGAATGTCGGGAGTCTCTCAGGAGAGAAGATTGACTGACGAAACATTACCTCCAGAATATACCAGTCGCAGAGAATCAGTAATCTCTTTCTCAGAAGACAGAAATGTTGTATAATGATGGACTTCTGGCTTCTATCATGTTCATATTATATATATACATGTATTTCTCTTTCATTCTTGCTCACGATGATCGAAGAATACGGTGCTACCATTTTGGTGCAATTTTCAGTATTTTATAAAAGCTGTTCGAGGACTGTCTCACCAGCGCTATTGTATTTGAATACTGCTAAGGTAAGTCTTCCTCCGGGTCAGGGAAAGGTCTGGTGCACTCATGAAATATAAGGCAAGCGGCAACCATTAGTGTAGAAAAACAGATATTGTTCTCTTTTCAGTCGTGGTGTACATGATATCAAAAAGTAGACAGATCATAAAACATTAGGAGAATCATTCATTACAAATGAAATCAAGCATCGCTCTTTTCTTCGATGGAGTGCTTGTCCTATGGAAAGAGTTAGCAATAGCCAAATAGTGACGGAAAGAGGATACTAACATTGTGCTTGCTGGTCTCAACGACCTCACTCAGAGTTCTCCTACCGACATTCTTTCCAATCTTCCAAGGGGCGAATACATGCCCTTGTGTGAAGATATCTTCGACCTCTTCAAGCGTACGTCCGACGGTTTCAGGGAACATGAAGAAGATATGGATGCAAGCGGCGAAGTTGAAGGTTCCGAAGATGAAGTAGGTCTTCCAGGCGATAGATGCGAAGCCAGGGGGGACGGCCCATGCAAGCGCGAAGTTGAATAGCCAGTTGGTGGCCTTAAAGAGAGGGAAGGATTAGCGCTGAAGGGGGACAAAAAGATCAGCTCCGACTTACGGTGGCAAGAGATACGGCCTTTCCACGAGTTTTGAGGGAGTACTATAGACGAAAAGAAATGAATACGGGCTGGATACTGCTCCCTATGAAATCACGTACAATTTCAGCCGGGTATGTCCACGAAACAGGGCCCATAGTAACAGCGAAACTGAAGACGAATAAATCAGCATATGATAAGCTCCAGTACATGCGCACGAGAGGTCACGAACCTGCAGACAAACAAGTACGAGCATACAATRATACCTTTTGTAGCGGCCTCATGGTCAGTGATGACCCACACAGCTAATGAGGTGATCAATCAGTAATCGGATGAACAACTAAACAAGAGGGCATCTTGACATACTAGAACCGTCCACGACACCCCAATGGCCGAAGCGCGCTTGTAGACCGCCGACAAGGAAGAGGAACATGCCCATGAAAAGAGTGCCGAGGATTAACATCGGACGACGACCCCATTTGTCGATGTAAATGATAGCGGGTACTGTTGTAATTAAAGTTAGTACACAGTCGTCAATATGTAGCAAAAGACTTACCGGTCAAGGCGACGTTGAGGACGTATTGGACAGACTACATTTCAGAAGTACGGTGTCAGTTGACTATGTGACGGAATGAATAAATGAAAAACTCACGGCGGCGATCAGGTTTCCACGAGTGCCTGTCAAACCAGTACCTTCGAAGACATAGACAATGTAATACCTAACGTTAATGATTCGTTCAAAATCAGCATTTCATCGCAAAGAAACTAAATCGAACGAACATCATGACGTTCATCCCGGTGAGCTGAGACCACATTTGGAGACTACATCCCAAGAAGACACGTCGAGGGTTGTTTCCTTTGAGCAGATCGAGATATGACTTCGCGCCTTCGGTTCTTTCGAACATGACCTAGATAGAGGGTGAGACATGTGAGAAAAGCGGGAGAAGAAGCGGGAGAAGGACAATTCAATTGTACCTGCTGCTTGATTTCCTCGAATTCAAGCCGGACAAGTTCATTGTTCTTATCACCGCCACCGTGTACGTCAGCCAAAATACCCAATGCCTCTTCTTCCCTAAAGAAAAGTTCAGCAAAGGTCATCTCAATTCAGGTGCATGATATTACCTTCCGTGGTCGAAAAGCCAACGAGGACTTTCAGGGAAGAAGAGCATACCGATGAAGAGGATTATAGCGGGGATCATTTGCAGACCCCATGGAATGCGGAATGACGCAACACCGTTGATGTAGGAACATCCAAATTGGATGAAGTATTGGATAAGAATACCCCAAGTGATGGACCTATGGACTCATGAGAGGTGTGACATATAGACATGACATGATAGAACCAACGAACCATTGCTGGAGAGAGACCATACGACCACGAATAGCAGGAGCGGTAATTTCGGCTTGGTAGATGGGTACAACTGCACTAGCGATACCGATAGAGATACCGGAAATAACACGTCCTACAACCAGCATACCGCGATTCTGAAAGGGAGAAGGTATAAAATAATACGATACACTCAAGGAAGTGAAGGGAACATACAACAGATGCACACTGAAGGATGGAGCCGAGAACCCAGATTAAACTAGACAACATGATGGACGGTTTACGACCGATTTTGTCGGCAAGCTGAGTTACCAACAAAGCTCCAAAGAAAGAGCCAGCGGGCATCGCAGCGACAATGGCTCCTTGAGCAGAGGAACCAGGCTACACAGTCAAGTCGTTAATACAGCTTCAATTCAAAAGCGTGAGCGGGTGCATACGTTGGAGAATGTCCTCTTGTAGTAATCATTCTGCATAGCACTGCGAGTCAATAACTACCTCAAGGCTCAATGCGTGCTTACTTACGCTGAGGACACCAGACATGGACGAGATGTCCAGACCGAAGAGACCACCACCAATACATGCGAACGATCCTACGATGTACTGAGACCGAGCTTGAGAACGACTGGAAGTAACGAGATGAGCGGAAACATACGGGGTTCGACGCGATAACTGCGCTATACTAGAGCAGAGGAAATCTTAGCATCCATCTGGAAAGCTCGTTAAGAATTACTTACTCTTTTCATGATGGGCAGGAATTCCGTGCACGATTCAGGGAGCAGAAAAGCGCAAGGAAACTGTTTCCAGGCATAATTACCGAAGTTTTTATAGGAAACTGGACGTGGGGACCGTAGCTAGTCATGGGGCTCCATACTACCCCATATTGAACAGGGTTTTGAGATATCTGATGTGAGATCTTATGAGATGAGAGGATGAGGGCAGCCTGCAGATTTTTGAATTTCGCCCTGGATCAAACAAAAAATTAACATGTCACATGTGACCGCTCAGCTACCTTCAGCTACAGACGTCACATGATTTCTACTACTGTCCTTGCTTCAGTCTTCAATCGCTCAATTGCCTAGCTAAAACCGCTTTCTGGAGCATCATTTGATTGCGATTCATGAAAACATAACTCATGCCAGCGTTTCTCATTTCTCGCAAAATTTGCTCCTGACTGGCCCCGCGAATGATTACCGGCTTCTACGTCATGCCACAGGAGCGGGCTTGAAAAGTGTTACAAGTCTGGTACTACAACCGCCAGCGTTGTAGCATTCTCTGGAACTTTAGCGCGCCCGACAGTATGAAATAGTGAGCTCCTCACCATTCAATCTAAAGAATATCGCAATCCGAATATCTGAAAGATTGTGTACTCTGTCCGCTGGATTTTTTTTTGTAGGAAAATGGAGCCACATATGTATGTGCTCCTTTCGGGGATCCGCACGCACTCCACATGCATATGCCGGCTCCGGGCCTGCACCAGGACACACCTGATCCTTTCTTCCCGTTCCCGGAGCCGGGGTCAGGAACAAACATATGCTTGAACCGAAACCGGCGGCGAAGGAGAGTGAAGTCTAGTGAAGTCTATCTTATTTATAAAGTTCTCCATCTGGACCTAGAATCTCCGTGGTCTGCTCCAGGTCTGTTCAAAGTTCCCTGGTCAAGAACTCGAGAGAAAGTTACATATAATGTCCAGCCTCGGAATAGCTCAAGAGTCGTTGGCTCTACTACACAATACCTGAGGAGTCGCAACTAAGCTGCATAGAGACTAGCCGGTCGTCGAATCACATGAGGTGCTGGATAGCGTGTTATTGGCGCTTGGGACGGCCTCTGTAGGAACTTGTACTAGCCGTATTCCTTCAAACTCTGTTTTCGTTTGGACAAGTATGTTTCCTGACACACTCGTGGCGTTCCTAACTTTAGCCACTGGCATGAAGCAGAACTCATGCGCTTACGGAGTACACTTCCGGCCGCTCTCAATCAAGGCTTTGAGCTAGTACATTGCTTTACCATGCTTGTAAGGATGCAAGAACCCGTTCCCGAATGGCTGTTGTGCCCTACGGCTGGTAGCTGGGGTTTATAGTCCAAAGGTCGTACGACATCTTCCCTCTTCCCAGATTCCTGACTCACCACAGTACTTGCAATCCCCGCCGAACGTCATGCGTCCCTGAATCCACGCAACCAGAATAATGCTACCATCACTCTCGCTACTTGCGCTCGATGATCTATCACCTCGCAGCCTCTGGTTCTGGGAATTATAGTAGGGAATATCCCGTCGCTCAGGTCTGGCCGTAAACGTTTGTAACCGGCAGCTAATGATCATAGTATTGCACAGGTATTGCTGTACATACACGGTCAACAGCGGTGAACGCTCCATGTGTATTCGTAATAATGAAAACCACCAGACCTTGCGATCTTGATGTCTCTGTTGTTTACAGCACAACCAATAGATTCCGAAGCGCCTATGCCTCTTCAGCCGTCCAGCTGACCACACTGTACATGCATTTTACCGGATCTGTTATGCACATTCCTGACATTTGCTTCAAACATGGTTCATGTCTTCGGTGTGCTTCATCTCATGAGAACATCAGTTTCAATCAGTCCATTATGAGGAAGCGTTTCTCCCTCTATACAACGTTCGCCGATTTCCTAGGAGTTCGCCGTGTGGTACCTTCAATTAACTGTACTGCATTGACTAATAGCTCGCGTTTTTACCTCCCGGCGTTGTTTTTCCGGTTCTTCCGTTTTCCGTTTCCGTTTTGCTTTTTGTGTGTCAACTATGAGCGCGCTGATTTGTTCTACTCAATTGTTAAATAGACTCGCAGGAGATTTTGATCAATGAGATGGAGACCCGAGCTCTCGAGTCATTACTCGCGGACCAGGAGGAGTAGTTGGAGGAGCGTTCCCAGGTGTTCCGTGATCAAAACATATCGGCGTTCTCGACCTAGGCCAGACGCTGGGGAAGATATTATTACACACTGAACTCTTCATTCCTCTTCCCGCCAAGATCCGGGAACGGTCCCCTCCAGCTATGGTATCTTGCATTCACGGCTTATCTGCAAGGTTTCATCATCATCTGTCAAGGAGGCATGCAACACGAACATGCCGCTGATCATGGGTATCGTGCTCGATGCTTCCGTTATCTATAGCTTTGTATCTTTGGAGAAGTGTAGCTTTATATGGAATCATTGTATCTGCTGCTGCAGCGCCTATCGAGACACCGGATTCGTCAAAATGATTGGAGCTGCAGTATCAGCAGTCTGTTGCTTTCGAGCATAGATAGAGACGATGTATAGCGATAGCCTAAGACAACAACATGATACTAGATACACCAACCCTGCTACAAAACGAGATGGAAAGTATAACGAGCGACGGAGGATAATAATAATATATGGATATCTAAGTCTGTTGGTACAATGTCCATAAAGAGAGCAAGCAGATATACAGATAATACATGCGTTGAATGCTTTGAGTAGTGAGTGATGAACGCAATCTACAATGCGTGACGAGATCCTCTTCGAAGGTGCCGTTTCGTATTTCGTAGCTTGACCTAGCACGTCAGAACTCACGAAGTCAGATCGTAAATGAATGGATGAATGGCTCAGCTACTAACCTGTATTCCTTCATCTAAGAAGCCTTCTTCTTCATCTTCTTCCCGAGCTTCTTCCCCTTCTCCATAGCAGCGCTCAACATCCGCTTTTCTCGCCTTTCCAGATCCCGCTTCAAGTTATAAGTATATTTCCTCGTGAATGACCTCCCCACCAGCGTAATTCCCCGCTCATATACGACCAGACTCGCCGGCTTGCCCTCTTCGTCCGTCGTAACGTCATATGAACCTTCCTGCTTGAGGTGGTTTAGACATTTCTCGCGAGCCCAGCGAATGTTCACTTGTGCGATGGTGGGATTGTGGCGTATGACGTGGAGGGCGGTTTGGAGCATTGATTCATCGCGGTATGTGTGTCCCTTGGTGAGTGAGAAAGTCTTGAGGTTCGGTAGTAGGTGGAGTTGGACAGAAAGGTCGCGGAGAGGCTTCTGGGACGGATAGGGTATTAGTCAGCTAATAGACATAAGGGAAGTAACGGAGGAAGCGTACGACGGTGAAGGGTGTGGTACACATGAAATGAAAGTCGGTAAGCTTTGGACACGTGCTCAGGATCGACCGGAAAAGCTCAATGTGGTCCGAGTCAACATCTGGTATATGCAGCCAGAGGTCAAGCGACGTTAACGACGTCAGCGTCCGCAATATCGGGCAGACGGACTGCACCCGAGAGTCGAACAACGGCTCGCATGTGAGGTCGAGCGTCTCGATAGTCTTGGGATTTGGGAGCTCCGCGAGCTGTTGGTAGACTCCGATAAACGTGTTGAGTTCAGGGAGGGCGGAAGGATCGAGACACATTGGAATTGAATGGGGCGACATCCAACGTTTGAAATTCCAGGCAAGGCGGATGTACTTCAGCGAAGTATGCCTCGATAGGAAAGCGCCGAGAGCGACATCGCTAGGGGGGTTTAGGGTAAAGTCGTCTTTGTATCCGAAGGAGCCGAGAGTGAGGGTGTGGAGCTTCGGCCAGTGACCGTCGCAGAGTTGTTGAATGTCGAAGAGGCGGGAGGATGAGGAGAAGGAGCTGAGAGTAAGTTCTTCAAGGTCCGGGCAGTGGTTGAATAACATGTCCCAGAGACGCTCGGGAAGTTCCTCCTGGGTCGGAAATAGATCTGGGGCAACTATTAGAGGCGAATAGGTTTCAGAGCTAGTCTGACGTACCAGACTCCCCTAGCCCATGCCGCACCGTCAAGGAGAAGCTTGTGAGATCTTTAAAATCGAAAAGCTGGGGTCGACAATGTTTCGAAATTAAAATTACAAACAATGAAAAAAGATAGCACGAAGGAACGTACCGAGCTATTCGGATCCAGGGGGTCGTCTCCAACATTGCTGTATACAGTTTTCAACCGTGGGCAGCTGCGAGAGATATCATGAGCGCAGGAAATAAGAGAATGGGAAGCGGCATACTGATCACGAAGGGTATTCCACAAGCAATCTTTCGGCATCTCTAGCCCGTCCCAGTCGAACGTATGCAACAAAGGCATGTTCACCGCAATCTTCTCAATCATTTCCACTACCCAACTCTCATCCAAAGGTTCGTTGGTCCTCGGCCACGCCAGATAGTAATTCGGGCGAACGGCAAGCTTGCGTATGTGTTGACAGACATCCGGGCGTTCGTATAGCATCGTCAGTGCCGTCTTGCATGCTCGACTGGACTTTAAGACGACAGTCTCATAGAGAACTGGTGTTATCAGCTCTTTTACGTATTTAGACTGCAGAAATGAACTCAAACATTAGCAATAATGACACAAAGGGATAGAGAAAACACCGACAGTCAAGCTCAAGCTGAGCAAGTCGGAAGTCCATAATCTATTGGCGATTTCATAAAGCACATCTGCTGGTATGTTTCCAACTAAATTTGAATTATCCAGCCGAAATGCTTGTGGCCGAGAGAGCAGCGGAATTTGGAGGAGAGTAGACAACGTCCTGAGACCTCGTCGTCGAGTTCGCGGAAGATTGACTTCTGAGCACTTCGCTAAGTTCTGAACAGACATGTTTCGGGAGAAGAAAAAGACAAAATGAAGGATAGAGGAAGACGACTAGCTCGACGTGGTGATCGTACAGATCATAGCCGCTCTGCAGCCTACCCTGAGGTCAGCCTCCTACCCAGGCGACTGGTCGAATCGGAGTTTTCAGACTCCGCGTAAACCTTATTCATTTGGGAGGGAGGTTTACTCGTCCAGTCGCCTGGCACTTTTCACCGCGTGTCATGTTTGTCAATAGCCTCACTGACCGGCGACGGTCAAGAATGGTTCCTAGTTTAGATTGCTATGATGTCATACCGAAATATATTTTTTTCTCCTCATGTCCGACAAATGCTCGCCTTCCAGAGAAGAAATCGCTGACAAGGCAGAAAGCCTCTTGGGGTATCGGCCTTGCTCTGTTCAGATAGAGAGCGCATTCTATCAGATACATGGTAAAACTGTCTTCACCATTGCTCGGACAGGCATTGGAAAGACCCTCACAATTTGGCTTCCTATACTCGCAAAGCCAGATGGTATCCAGATCATTGTAGTCCCACTAAATATACTTGGTGACAAACTTGAAAAGGAGGCCAAAGAGAAATTTCAATTCACAGCTGTGAACATTACAGGTGAAACAGCGAAGCCAGATGTGTTTAAGGTGTGTACAGTCAATCCTCATACTACCAATGTTTGGCCAAAATGTACTCGATACTACCAGGACATAGCAGAGCTCAAGTACCAGGTCATAATTACCAGCCCCGAACTCCTCATGGGTCACTCGGCCTTCAAAGCCTTGTTCGAAAACCGCCAGTTCTTGTCTAGGCTCATCAACATAACCTTCGATGAAGCCCATTGTGTGTTAGAATGGGGGTTCCGGCCAGAATACAAAGAGACTCACGAGCTGCGCTGGTTTATACCTCAAGGAATATCCTTCCACTTTCTCATCCCAGGTCAACTGTGTCATCCAAACAATCCTCCGAGTTTCCAAAATCCTCCATAACGATATCCGCATCGTAATTTCTTGCATCCATCAAGCTTTGAACCAGCCAGCATAACCAAGGTGCATAAAGAGACATACTACGAAAAGCCTTGCGCATGAAAGACCCTTCAGCGAATTCTGGTGATGCGTGTTTAGCATTGAAATTGAGACCGGCGGATGGTAGTGCTAAGAGCATGACCTCATCACAAAGTACACTTCTAGCAGTATGAAACACCCAAGAAGTGACAGAACTCTTGGTTCCGACAGAGTTGAGTAGCTCCCCACAGATTGAGCCGGCACTAGAGATGAGATCTTGTCTAGCCTTGGAGATGGACTCGGATATTCCTTCGAGAAGAAAGAGTTGTTGTATGAAAACAAGCAGCGTGAGATTGTGTTCTTGGAAAGAACTAGCAACCAAAGAAACTCGCCGTGCAAGATCTTGGGAGGTGTGGGACATAAGTGAACGCGAGTCGTTGGCGATTATCCCCCGATTATCGACGTCAATTCCGGAAGCGAAGGTCAAGCCAAACAAGGCACGCGACGAAAAGTGCCAGGCGAAGGGGAGCAACAAACCTCCTCCCAAATGAATAAGGTTTGCGGAGATTGAAAGTCTACGGAGCGACCCGAAGCCTGGGTAGGAGGCTGCCCTGAGGTGTCTCTTTTGGATCGCTCACATAATTCAAATTGCGCGCTAAGCAATGAGCTAGACGCCGAATAGGCGCTCAAAACACGTTGTCCGCGCGTGAGACGAGGAACTATAGCTACTCTCTACTAACTACTAGTCTAAAGTATGCCTCTCGAGCCCTGTTTTCTCAACGATAAACTTGAAAACCTAGTCCGAAAATGCATTGTCTTCCCGGCCGATGGCTCAGAAACACGCATAGCTCATATGATCGCCCGAACTGTGACTGTGGAAGATCCCTCATTGCTGCATTTATACAGTCGTTGTGTTGATATGGCCGGCACATTTGGTGACGACTATCGCAAGATACGTGTCACTGCCCATAGAAGTATTCAGAACGGCATCCAAAGCACCTACCTCTTCTTCTACAACCTGTCTCCGAATCTTCCAATCAATCTCAATGTCGCTCATGTAATCGGGGTCACTCCATCTCACTTGAAGAGCAGGAAACGCTTATTCTGGAGAGGAGACGTAGTAGCGATGAAGGCTCAGCCTGAATCGGAAAGGATCGATTTCATGGTCCAGAGCTTGGATGCCGATCTGCTCGAGTTAGGGAGTTTGGAAGAGTTCTTGCGGGAGACGTACCGAGAGGGAACCTTTGAATGTGATCTCGACTCTCAGGAATGGCAATGTGAGTAAGTATCTTGGCTGTTGTGCTCACTGGCTCAATAAAGCTTGCAGGGGATCACTATGTCTCGAACTATTGTGGGCCTGGTTCGTTGCTCGGTGCCCGGAAATCATACTGGGGTTCAAACGCATCCGAGTCGGAAGGTAAAAGAGCACAGCAGCCCCAGCTCATTCATCTTTGAACTTCGTTTTCTCAGAAAATTTTTTGAATGACCTCAACGAGCTACGATGTGCTATTGGGCGAGTATCCCATTGAAAAGGATAAACCACCTTTTAATTATAATATCTGACACAGCCGTCCTCCCCTTCCACGTCATGTCTACATGAAATCCTATACCGAGCATGCCGCCACTCTTTATTCTGCCTTCAAATCTGCTCTTCGTCTAGACCGAAAAGTGACCGGGCCACCGAAACTTCCACTGGATTTGGAGCGCCGAATATTCGAAGTGTGTGCTTTCGAAAGTCCAAAAGTTTGCACGGTTCTCGTGCTTGTAGCGAAGAGGGTGCATGAATGGTAAGTAGGTCCGATGATCATTAGGTTGCCGCTTTTCTCACACGAATACTAGGATCGATCCTATCTTAATAAAAACTATCTACATTATGTGGGACTTTGAATCTAAGCGACGGGACCAGCTAGAACTCTTTCTTGCCAGACTTACCAATGGCCGCAAGCCAGTCGAGTATTATGCCCAACATATCAAAAATCTAGCTATGTCGGGTATCTTTTCCGAGAATAAAGTGATGAAAGGCATATTGGATATCTGCACTGGTGTCGAAAACCTTGTACTATTCGGACCACGCGCCTCCGACTTCTTTGAAAATCCTCAGGCTGGTCGTAGTTTGCGTAGGCTGACTCTCAAGCTGGAGAATTTCTCCTTCAATGGGTCAATGCCAAATTTCTATCACCCCTGTTTTACCAACTTAACACACCTTCACCTCTATGATGAGGAGGATGACTGGTCTTACTATGCAGGCTGGGAGACTCTCGTCAATCTGACCCATCTTGCCCTCGCTTGTGCAGGCCCTGCCGAGACGAAGCGAGTAATGCAGATGTTGCCCGCCATTCGATATGTAGCACTCGGCTCTTACAAGGGCGGTCAAAGGTACAAATACGCCGAGGTCATGGTTAATAACAGCCCTCATATCAGAGCAGCATGGAGTGTGCGAGCTGTGTTTTTGTCGGAAATACCACAGTACGACTGGGAACGGGGTGCAAGAGGCGAGGGAGACTTTTGGGACGTTGTGGAAGAAGAGGTAGAGAGACGTCTTGAGGAAGGGTTGGTTGACTAGAGTCTCTCCGGGGTATTCTACCGTGTACTATCTACTTGTTATGCATGAAATTGTTTCGTGATTGGCACAAGCAGTATTCGGCAAGCAGTACGTGCATATAATAATAATAATGACACGACTTGTGTACTGACTCGTCGTGAGCGCAGAAAAGGCGAGAAAGAATATGAATTTCTCTCAACATGTTTGCTGCCCGCTACAACGGATGACCCTTGGTCCCAATCAATCAACCTGCGGGCGTGATGAGTATTCTGGCGCTAGAAAGTAAGCATCAATTGTACCACCCATGAACACTTTGAGAGCCTCGAAGCATTGCAAAACAATTCTCCTGTTTGCCGAAGGTATCATACCAGTTTGTGAGTAGTTAGCAACATCGGGAACCGGTGGAATACATCTCTGCACGAACATGCGCTGTGTGGGATAAGTGCTGCTCTCTATGCAGGAAACGAGATCTTGGGTGACAGGGATGCGGAAGAAGATAGGGACAGCAGTGACCAGTTATAGTAATACCCAGGAAACCTTTTTCTTGCAAGTGCAGTAGGCCAACGTTGTCGCGGATTAAATTGTTTTGGTAGAAAGCTGCAATCACCTCGGCAATAAGTTGGGGTGCAGGACTGGTGTGGTTGGGCATTCGCTAGAGGTATATGTCAGTGTGAATAAGCATAGTAGGTCCGAGAAACCTTATCCCCTTGGACGAGAAGAAGGTAATCAACACGCAAATATCTAGCTTGTCTACGACGAGCAGCTCATTCATCTTATATCGAATGTCCCAAATAGTCCGGATCGATCACCGACTTGGGAGACGAGACCTGTGAGGAGAGATCACCAATAAGTTACGGGTTACGAGTTAGAGTTACGCAATAGAAGAGGTAGAAGGCGATGTAGGATGTAATGTAGGATGTGGGATGGGGGAGATACAGGGCAGGAATACGAAGGACGAAGGAAATAAAAAAACTCACGGGAATCATGCAAAACAATACGTTCTCCTCCACCCGGGGAATGCCAGCTTGGTCGAGTCAATTGTTGTGTTCGCAGCGGAGAGCGTCTGCATCGAGTTCTTCGTGCCGTTTAACTTCTCCCCTCATCTCCCCTCGTGCTCTTTTGACAACGTTGTAGGTGGCGCGTCGTTCAGCGGTGTTAGGGCCTCTAGAGCCAATATGAGTATGAATTAGAAAATAAGAAGAATGTCCACTCCACTTACATCGCCTGCAGCAACCATAATAGTCGAGTAGGAAGGCTGAGCCAGCTGCAGCTGAGGGTGTCATATGTCGAGGTAACGAGCCTCTCCTTGCAACTTAGTTGGAATAGGGGCAGAATCCGCTACCTAGGTTGTTAGGAAAGGCTCGTTATCTTGACATATAAACCTTTCATGAGTGATATGTAGTGGTTTCGAGATAAACGAAGTACGCGTAACCGAAGTACGCGTAACCGCGTACACGTGACCATAGCGCTAGATTCTGAGCGGAGCTCTCTACCTTTCCAATCTTCATCTTCACATATAGAAGTACCTTTTGCTCCTTTCAAGAATGTTTCGACGTATCGACTCATGAACTGGGGCCATGAAACCCGAGTTATTTCTGACTCTATGATGGATTGCCTCGTTCATGATGTTCTCCTTCAATCAGATTTTGATCCTGCACACCTAGAAGGATTTAGTTTCAAGCAGGAGCGGGAGCGTTTGGTTAGAGCTGAACATTCATATCATTCTAATGATACTCAGTTGAAGCATGATCATCAGGCTGCCAACCTTTCTCTTCCATTACCTGCAGACATATGGCATCGAGGACCTGTCAAAATTCCGGTTCCACACGTTTTGATTCGGAGGAAGCACTGCCGGAGTTAGAGGTTGAAGGAAAATGGTACCGGAAACCTATTGAGCTGATAAGGTCAGCCTTCCAGGATCCTTCTTTCCTCAAGTATCACGTCAAGCCTTTCAAGCAATTTTGGAAGCCTTCAGAGGATGAGCTGATCCAACGAGTACATGGTGAGGTTTATAACTCAGATATAGCCCTTGAAGCGGATAGAAACGCCACACGTCCACCCGACTGTCAGCTCAAAACTGTAATTGCATGGATTATGGCATGGTCAGACTCTGCATGCCCTGCAAACTTCGGTACAGCATTATGGCCAATTCACTTCGCTCTGGGAAATCTGACAAAGTATATCCGTATGAAGCCCACTTCATATTCGATGCATCATCTGGCATACATACTTTCTGTGAGTACACACCTGGCTGTAACATCCCTTGATACTAACTTATCTTTATAGCTTCCAGATACCATTCAAGACTTCTATCATCAACACTATGGAAGGAAGGGAGTCTATTACGGTATGGTCCCTAGATAGTGGAGTTGCTGCGACAGACGATGTTGTCACACACCTGAAGTGGGAATTAATGCAAGCTATATGGAGAATGATTCTTGACCCCCAGTTTTGTTGATGTATATGTGAACGGCATCATTGTGCTGTGTGCAGACAACATCTGGCATCACATTCTCCTTCGTTTTTTCTCTTACTCTGCTGATTATTCCGAGAAGTAAGCTGTCCACATTCTTTGGTATACTAATACTCAAGAATTCATAATCTTTAGGATTCTCTTGGCATGTATCAAGTTCCTAGGCAACTGTCTCTGTCCTTGCTGTCTAATAACAAAGTCGGAGGTAGCTGGAATGGGTACAATGCATGGCATGAAGCTTTGAGAGACTCGGGCCTGAGAGGATGATGACGACCTTCATCACAAGATTGAGTGTGTCCACAGCTGGATTTATGAGAAGGGCTATGCGGTTTCCAGCAGTGTTGTAGGCCGTTTGCTCAATTCCAAGTCTTTAGTTCCAACTCGAGTATGTGTAATGATTCTCAATTGTATACTTTGTACTCACTGTCTTTTTGCAGAATGCATTTTCTGTAGTACTGCAAGAGCATGGTCTTAATTACTTCCAGCTCTTTGTTGGCAATGTGATGCATGAGGTTGAGCTAGGAACATGGAAGACACTTTTTACACACCTCGTTCAGATTCTATATGCTCAAAAAACAAATGCAGTAGAGAAGCTCAATGAAAGGTGTGTACTCATCACAGTATTGCACTCCACCTTTCAACCAGAATAACGTTGCTGTAACAGATACCACCAGGTCCCCACATTTGGACATGACACCATCTGTTGATTCCATAACAATGTATCACAGATGAAAAAACTGGCGGGTATCCAGGGTGGGGGGTATCCTCATGCTCTGCAGGATTGGAACTCCGACAGATGCCAGCTGGTTGCCATGCATGTAAAAGGTAATGACATCATATGCTCAATGCTCATTACTCAAGCAATTTTCTTGCATCATCATGCTGTATGAACACTATACAAAACTGTACAGAGACTTATTCACTGCAATGTTAAATATCGGAAATGACAATCCTGCTATGGAAAGTGATGAGGAGAATGAATTAGAAACTACTCTTCCTTCTATTGCTACTCCCTGGCCATCTAGACTAACCAACTACCTCCTGCAACTCCCTTACTATGGGTTCCATGAAAGACTGTATCCATCCCCCTACTACTATTAGCATTCTCAGGCTCCAATAAAGAAAGTGAAACATAGTGAGTGATAAGTGTAGAGTCTGTGAGAGTCTGTGTCAGCAAATGTGAACATGGTTGATGCACAGGTACATGCCTTGGTGCAATAATGGCAAGGCTTTGGAGTTCTAATCCTGTGAAGCATTAGGGTATCTTCTGCCCTAGATACGACGCTCATTGTAAATGCATGCCTAGACACAATTACATATACATAACAGCTATGACATAGTATACATGATCATGTCTGGAGATGAACTTACATCCATGTGGTGTACTCTATTAAGAACATGCTCCTGTATTCAAATATAAATGCAAAATAAGTGTCACTATCCAGAGTTATAAAGTATAAATAT